>SNQJ01S0128280.1:15196-35207 GCA_010110895.2 Picea sitchensis
TACTTTGAATTTTGTACTTTCTGAATACAGTCCCAATGTGTGTCGTGTTCTCGATCATCATATGTGCATGCATACCTAGTTGAACTTCTCCTTGTCAAAAATCTCTATTGACATTATCATCGTTTCTTTCTTCAATATTTGCACATTCTTGTTTCTTTCTCTGATAAAGATCTTTCATTTGTTCGATTTGGCGAGTATCATCTTGAGTGCGATAATATTTTCTCTTGCGAAAACTTTTTCTTCCCGTGATTTTTATAGTTATTTGTAAAAGATATGTTCAACAAAGATTTCACCTTGAAAAAATGCTCAACATTTATCTTTCAACATATAAATTACTATTCCAATAAAAACTTGAACAAACATCATTTACTTTATTCAACAAAAAACAAAAATTGATTCAAAACTTTGTGTAAGTGGTCTAGAAAACCACCATATATCAATATTGATCCTCCGATTAAGCCTATGGAGCAGAGGGAAGAAATAAAGAAAGAAACGAATAAAACTGCAATTAGTAATAGAAATGCTTTGAAATCCCTATCCTCGAGCTTATAGATCTATCTTTCCATCCAATGAATTGTGTTAAATGTGTTCAGCCGAAAGCCTATTTATACAATTTGGCACGAAATAAAACGATACGACGTGTCGTTTCATTTTTTCCGATGGATGGAATTCGTTCAACCATCTTTCAGCCGAAAGAATGGGTTTTCGACCGAAAAACTTGGAAACCATTCAGTTTTGATGGTTTCCGTTAGATTTTAGTCTTTCGGCCGAACTATTAGTTTTTCGGCTGAAATATTATTTCGGCCGAAAAAAGGAAATTGGGATTGAAAACAAAAACTAGAGAATTGCCCCAAGCTTAATTGAACTTCAAAGGTTGCGGACTCCTGCAAATACTGAGAATTTGGTTTCAAAAATGACACCAACATTTCCAAAATTGAATCTACTTTCAATTCCTATAATTTGTTTTCATTTTCTTTATTTTTATCTAATTTTATTTAATTTAAAAAAAAAATTAGTACATAATATTTTCAGCAGACATTATGATTCGATGAAATGAAATATCGGTATGTCTAAAAATATACAGTGAAAAAATTGGAAAAAAATATATTCATAATCCTTAAACTGTTTTTTTCGAAATTAAGATAGATACAATGTGTAGAAAAACATGTGTTTAAAATCTGCAACGTTTTCTGCTTGGTCAACTTCAAAAAATTCTAGAAATTATAAAATTCATCCGTTAGATTCAAAATTATAGTCATAATAAAATAGAGTCTCTGTAGATTGTTGCAGTATATTTAGTTTCTTAAAAACATAAGTTTAATAACAGATACATTGTTGTATAAATAAGTAACTCATTATCATTCACTTCATTTTTAAGGAACATATTGTTAAACAATTGTCAAATTGACATATCAAATCGTGATAAAAAAAAATCGAAAAATAGTCATTGGAAAGCTAACACAATTCTTCACAAGTTTTGGTTTTATTGTAAAGTGAAATTCTAAATAAAAAAAATACTTTTGTATGTCGAAAGTTGAATAACTTATGAAAATACTGGTTTTTTTTTCTCATAAAACAAGCAAAAGTGTAACCCATCTTCATGATTTCACCCTTATCCATCAATGTTATCTTCATTCTCTTGAAAAATCCATTTTGTTGTGGGCTATATGGTGAGGTGTTTTGGTATGATATGCCAAAATACTTACAAAACTGATCAAATTCTTTTCCACAGAATTCACCACGATTGTCAGTCCTCAATACTTTAATCCTCTTCACTGTCTAGTTTTCCACAAGAGCTTTAAACTTATTAAATCTCTTGAAAATATCTAATTTCTTCCTCAGGAAGTATATCCATGTCTTCGTGTAAAAATAATATATGAAGGAGACATAATATAGGGATCCACCAAGTGAAGGCACTGTAACTGGGCCAAACACATCAATATACACCACTTCTATAATCCCATTTTCCATAGCTTCTCCAGATCGGAACCTCGCCCGATTTTTTTTCCCATATATGAAATGTTCACAAAATTTGACCTTTAAGCTACATTCAGGAAAAAATTCAACCATACCTTTGATTTGAACCCATCCTCTCGTTCCATATCTTGGTCGGGTCAATTTCATCATGTATTTTTGAGTTTATTTGAACCACCTTGTCTCGAGTCAAGTTGTGTTGTGTCAACATCAACTCGAGTCGAGTCACAGTTGAGTCAATTTTAAGAGAAACATTGTTTTTGCATCCACTCGAGTCATAATTCCCTAAAAACTTGTACAAGGTACCAATATGAATTCCTTTCATTAATACCATCACACCTCTGACCATCTTGCATCAATCCTTCTAAAACAAAGTATTCAAACTTGCATCAATCATCTTGCTAAAATATATTAGGTTTCTTTCCAAACATGGAATCTGTAGCACACCTTGAAGGGCTCTTTTCCTCATCTGACAATTCTCGTTGTTCAGTCATTCCCCTAGAACACATAACCCACATAATATAGTTCATATTCAAAGAACCATTCTTTATGTGGACTCATATGATAGGATGCTCCCGATTCGATCAACCAAACATATTTATCTCACAGTGTACTCGTCGATTCTAGGTACATATCACCTCCCTTGTCTAAGTTCATCTTTCTCTCAGCCGACTGCTTCTCATCGAATCTAACATTGAATTTTGTTGACTTCGAGTTACAGTCTTTTTTATAATTCCCAGGTTTATCACATTTCCAACATCTTTGGATCGACTAAACTAGGGATTTATATATACCCTTATACTTATACTTCCTACTGAAGAATCTTCCTTTATCTCTATCTATCAATAGATCGCTTACTACCAGAGAATGTTTGGTCGATCCTTCCATATTCTTTCTTCTCATTTCTTCTAACAACAGAGAAGCAACCATTCCCTCTAGCACTAGTGTGGTTCTATGTAAAGATCCTCCTCGTTATGACGACAAACCTCTTATAACAAGTGCAATTTTTTTTTTGTGTGTGTGCGTCTGTACCAGGGTAACCATAAATTATACTTCGCGTCGCCACATGACGATGAATCATGATGCATGCAACTGTTATATCAACATAAAGGTCTAAGACACACATCAACATCTTCCAGCAAAGAACAACAATCAACCGACCAAATAATAAGACTGACTACCCACTCGTCCTACCCTACAATGGTTAGGACCTCCAAGACACATAAGAAACTCTCAAGCCCAGGTTCCCATGGATTATAACCATTTAAGGCCTCAGGGCTGGCGACTGTTCTGAGGAACATGGAGGTGTCTACATCCCTCCTGACACATTCAAGATCAAACCAAAAATGCTAAGACCACGACATCGAATATGATCAAGCGCAACATT
This sequence comes from Picea sitchensis, assembly GCA_010110895.2. Lineage (NCBI taxonomy): Eukaryota > Viridiplantae > Streptophyta > Pinopsida > Pinales > Pinaceae > Picea > Picea sitchensis. The sequence continues at coordinate 18,558 of SNQJ01S0128280.1, forward strand.
GTTCTATGAAACAGTCACACATCACATAAATTCCAAGGTGCAAGAGAATTGATTACTAAGTCCATCATAAATGACATAAGTTCGTGCACAAGAAATCAACTTTATTTATTTTCAAGGTGGAAGGCAGACATCTACTTTACGTTAAGGCGCGGGATTAATCCATCATTAAATTCAACTAATTACCCTTTAAGAGATGGATGAAGTAACTACACCCAAGACTGTCCACACATATCATGGTACAAAATAAATATCGATGAATTCATGGAGTAAGGAAATCAATTTACATAATTAGTCTCACATCCTAAAATTTCATGGTGCACAAATTCTATTATAAGCTTACAATTCGATCATACATCAGCATCTCCTACGGGCGCAAGAGTAAACCACATTCAACACAGGTTAAAATAAATGCACCGTAATCTAGAGGTATCTCAATAATCTTCATCTTAAATGACAAACGTTGAAAGTATTACTTACAAACAACAATATTGATTATTTTGCAGAATTTGTTTTGTATAATTGTTCTGAACATTACTTAAAATATTATTACTAAGAGAGGGTCTCTTGTAGCACAATAAGACCATGACATACACTAATAGGTATCTGACAATGATGTCAAGGAGATTATTGTTATTAATGAAAACCATGATATAAATAATATAAATGTAATCATTGATAATTAACACTGTTAGGTATCTAATAATGATGTTAAAAGAGATTATTATTATTACTAAAAAACAAGATATACATCATATAAATGTAATCACTAATAATTAGCAGCGTTGGAAAAGGTATGGCCTATGACATAACATAACTGTAAAAAAAAAATACTATAGTGAACAAAAGACCATCGACATATTAGAGTAAGGGCATGAACCACGATAATATACAAATTCACTGAACAAGTTTTGTTAAATCTAAGACTACTGACAGAGCGGCTGAGAGATGGTTCCAACATCAAGTGCGCAAGAATAGGAGTGGTGGTTCTGGCTATAAATTAAAACTATATTAAGCAATAAGCGGATAAAAAGGCAGGACGCACAGGTGTCGGATTTCTGTCCCAGTTTAGCAAGTTGCACTGGTGGGTACTCTGCTTCCTAGAGGTTGAAGTACCAAATAAATTTCATTGGAGTATAACAGGTGGCTAGGATATCAATATTATTGAATAAAGAGAAATCATCATTGTCACGCCAAAGAAATTTGCGTGGGTAACAGACAACGTTTTCCTTGTACAAAAACATTCAAGTCTTCGAGAGTAGATTCTCCAAGGTGACATGGTAATGGCCCAGTAGTAATCTCCACCAAACTCGCAGCCCATAACAACGATGCCACACCAACGAAACTGTCGAAAGGTGAAGGAGGCAAGGGCTCACGCAGACCGGCCACACAGAAAAGGAAAAATCGTCCTGGAATGATTCTAACTCAAAGAGTAGAGGGGCATCAATATTCTGTCTAAGGCTTCAAAACTACACCGACAGGCCCTTCCGCAAAAGAAAAACGTTCTGTAGTGATTTTGTCGAAGGAGAAAAAGTAAGGGTGCTATAATCTAAAGGATAACTCGCAGACCAACATCTAATTCATATCAGCCAATAATAAAACACCAATGTTTAAGGGAGTAAAGTAAGAGATAAAAGGTACAGGTAAACACCCAAAGCAACGCCTTCCAAATAACGATGAGTAAATTTGAACAGTCAGATGCTGGAATTTTTTTTCAAAAAGCTCAGTTGAAATAAACGCACAGTGAAAAATGAATTACAGAACGTTTCCCCAATAAGAACAGACTCTGAAATTTTTCCATTATAAAATTACAGATGGATAGATGCTAGAAGATGTCCTCAGGCAGTCTCCAGATAAAATCTCTTCAGAGAATCTACTTAATAATTTATTTTTTTGTAAACTCTTGACATAGTTTAATCTTTAATCTACTGTTCATGATGATACATACTATAGGGAAATGATTGATGAAACAATAGCTCATAACATGATTATTACAGACACCATGTACCACCATTGTTTTGATAACCGTGTAGACCTTCCCCTTCATTCAAACTGAGGAAGACATTGGAAGATTCAAGTTATTTATCGTCAACTCAAAAATGAAAATCTAGAATCGGGCAAATGACATAAATTTTCGTCTTTATCTAGAAATACAAGACAAGCATCATGCCTAAAACATATATACATGCCTGGTCCTACTCTAAATTAGGCAGAAACAAATGACACAATTGTAGGTTGAGTTGGTGAATATCATAGAACCTAACTAACTGCATTATGTTCAGAAACTCCCTATCTATATACACAAAAGGGACATAACATCAGTAATGTTGGAGGCATAGAAGGAACCTCCTCTAAAATATCATTGGGTACTCAATGGAACCTTAGCATTGGATCTAACAAGGTCTAATCTCAGAAATACCCATGGGATAGGAAGACAAATTTCATTTACCAAGTACATTTGCAACATTAGGTAACCTCACCAAGAAGGATTTCCTTCCACAATAGTACTACATTCATGCATGTCATTAGCTTCCTGAATATCAAGCCTACTTACATCATTTAACATGTAGGTCCATTCATAAAAACTTACAACAATCTACCATTTAACAAAGAAAGAGTATCGTTGCTTGCTCGCTTGCTCTGAGGGTCGTCTACGCGCTCTGTGCCACTCCCTCTCGTTGACCGTTGATACCTCATCGGTACCTCCTAGCCAATTCTAGGGGTACTCTGCTTGCCCCTTAGCCCCCCGAGCCGCAAAGGGGCCACACACTATCCAGATGGTACGTCTAGCTCCCATATCGCCTCACAAGGCCAAGTTACCACTCCTATCCGAGCTGGGAAATCCCAACTCCCCACAAGTAAATCAGTCAAGTCACCAATCTGACAGTGTAACGCTATGCTAACAGTCGACCCCCCTTCTTCCTTCTCCTCTCTCTCTTTTATATAATTTTAGAACTTCCATTCTTTCCCTAATCTCATTAAATTTTAAGTTTTAATAAAAATATTCCAAAAATTCTCCTTCGTACAAGTGTCATCCATCCCCCACTTTCCTCTAACAATTATTTTCTTTAAATTAATAAATTGTCTCATTTCCCTCACCCACCTAGAGTTACTCCTAAATTTACTCCTAGGTGTCCCTAGATTCCCTTACAGGTTTTAAATACTTTCCCTAAAAATGAAGTTGTTAATTTAGTTCAATTTAGAAGGTTCTTAATTGCAGATTCTTTACTAAGTTGACCTTGCTTTTTACCATAAGTTTCCCTCTTTCCCTTATTATGTTACCTCCATTCCCTAGTTTCCTAAATTTTATAATTCCTTCTTTCCCCTTTTTATTAGAGCCAAAAGGGCAGTTGCGCAATTTACCCTCTATTCGTTTTATTATTAATTTAATATCTTATTACACTTTCACAAGTTAAATAATTAATTTCTTCTTTACCTTTGATATTCACAGATTTTATTTAAGTTCTTACTCTCTTCATTTTACCCAAAATTTATGAAGTCCACAATTATTCCTTAAGTGGTTTTGTTATTTTATTTTAAACTTTATCATTTTATCTTTATAGAGATATTTTCTCAAGGATAGACAAAATTTTACCCCTAGAGAAGTTTTTGACTTGGAACTTAGATTCTAGACTCGGCGACACTTAATTAAGGAAGTTGTTCTAAAATTTATTAAAGTGTTGATTGTCTTAGGGCCATCTAGGTTCGTTCCTTTATCATCCTCAGCGTGACTTGCTCTTCAGGACGCACTACATTCTCCGAGGGTGCCACTTGCCTCTTTTGTTTCTTTTGCACGACGTTCCCTTCAGGACGCACCATGTGCTCCAAGGGTGCCACTCGCCCTTTTGTTTCTTTTGTGCGATGTTCCCATCAGGATGCACCACGTGCTCCAAGGGTGCCACTCTCTTCTTGACTGATTGGTAGACATCAATAACCCCTGGAGTCAACACTCCGCTAGGTGAACTTGTGGGAGACTAAGGGCTTCTAAGGAATAAGGCCCCTGCCTTATTGCACGCCCTTTAGAATCATCACGATCGATTGTCGCAGTCTTCCCTCATGAAATCGTGGGTCCTCTCGAACTAGGTAATTGTTAACCTACAGTTCGAGCCACGACGAGAGTGCTAGTAGGTTGTGGAAGGGTTGTTGTCCACACCTCTCCCTCAACCTCTCTAGTAGTTGTGTGTGGCCCCTTTACTCCATATGTGAGTCTGGTCGGAAAGCTATTGTCAGCTTGCATCATCAAAAATCATGTCAAACATGTCCACATCATATCATCGAATCAAATGTACTAAAATCACAGTAAAACAATCAAACCCCAATAACACACTCCCTGACTCGATCCTGAGTCCAAGGGTTTCGTCGATGCCTCTCCATCCTCAAGGTCCAAAAACCTGCACACTCAGTAAAACCAAGTCAATACAACTTGTCTATGTCAACGCAGTAAAACATCATGTCATATATCATAACGCATCATAATCAAGGACAAATGTTCGAATATCATAATAGTCCGGATCACTTGCGAACAAGTGTCCTCAAAGAATAAGTTTTCTCAGTGCACCAAAGCGGGATGTTACATACACCCCCTCTTGGTGTAAACTTCATCCGAAAGTTTCATAGTATAAATCCCGAAATAAGTGTATCATAGTATCATATGTCTATCTATCAAACAAAAATGGAAACTGTTGGTGCATATTATATGTGTCCTCCCAGGTCGCCAAGTGTGGACTATAATTGTCCCACTAGACCTTGACCTAGTCGACCGTTCGATGTCGTAGCTGTCAAACGCAATGATCCAAGATGCAAACTGACTCAGCCGTGAGAATTTCCTCATCTGATACCTGCAAGGAACTCATGTCAATAACATGTGTAGGATCACTAATGTAATGTCTCAAAACAGATACATGAAAAACATTGTGCATATGCCTCAAGGAATCAGGAAAGGCTAGTCGATAGGTCATAGGCCCCTTTCTCTCCACAATCTCGAAAGGTCCCATGAACCTAGGAGATATTTTATCTCCCTTTCCAAACTTGATCGAACTCTTTTGTAGTTTAACCCGTAAGAAGACTCGATCATCGACCTCGTAACTATGGTCGACTCGGTGTGCATCGACATAACACTTTTGTCAATCTTGTGCTTCTTTAATCCTTTGTCTCATGGTTTGCATTTTCTCTTCCATCTCTTGGATCACTTCTGGTCCCACCAGGACCCTATCCTCAAGTCGATCCCAACTCAAGGGCGTCTGACACGGTCGCCCGTAAAGAAACTTGAAAGGTGCCATATTAATGGTGCTCTTGTAACTATTGTTGTAAGCGAACTCCACTAGTGGCAAGAATTTTTCTCAACACTTTTGTTGGTCCATTACGTACATGAACAACATGTCCTCCAATGTTTGGTTCATTCGTTAAGTCTGTCCATCAGTCTCTAGGTGATACGCAATACTAAAGTTAAGTTGGGTTCCCGAGGCCTCTTGGAAACTTGTCCAAAATCATCGAGTAAACACCGATCCTCAATCGGATATAATCTTCTTAGGAATGCCATGCAGCCTCACAATCTCACTGATGAAAACCTGAGCTATGTCAGGTGCCTGATACGTCGTACGCACAGGAATAAAGTGAGCACTCTTCTTCAGAGTGTCTACTACTATGAAAATCGAGTCATGCCTCCTTTCCATCAGTGGCAATACAACAATAAAATCCATCGAAATAACCTCCCATTTAAATTTTGGAATAACATGTGCTTGTAGTAATCATGTTGGGTGTCTATGGTCAACCTTTAACTGCTGACACTCTAGACATCTGGCCACATAGTTGACTATGTCAGACTTCATTCCCTTCCAAAAGAATAAGGGTTTAAGGTCTGTTCTCATCTTCATGACTCCTAGGTGAGCCATGTAAACTACTCTATGAGCCTTGATGAGGATCAACATCCTCAACTCGTCATTTGGCGATATGTAAATACAAATTTTAAACCTCAATAAACCATCGCTATCAAGTGAAAATCCCTCATATCATGGTACCATCATTGTGCTTTGTCCGATAAAAACCTCAATCTCTTTGTACCAGTCATCGTCACGCTGTAAAGTTAGAATCTTTTCAAGTATATTCATCTGAAGAGGCAACATCGAAAAGATGCATGACCTCCAACTCAAAGCATCTGCCACTCAGTTAATTGTTCCCTTTACGTAAGTAATCTCAAAGTCGTACTCGCTAACAAATTCCAAACAACGTCGTTGTCGCGCGTTCAGGTCGCTTTGCATAAAAATGTGTTGTAGTCCACAATGATCAGTCTTTAGTTTAAATTTTCGTCCAACTAGGTAGTGTCTCCAAACCTTCAAGGCATATATGATGGCTAATAACTCCAAATCGTGCGTCGCGTAGTTCTCCTCATGCCTTCTCAGTTTCCTCAAAATGTAAGAAATCACTCGTTCGTCTTGCATCAAGACTCCGCCTAAACCTTCCTTGGATGCGTCTGTGCATACTAAGAAGTCTACATCCATGTCAGGGACCTTTAGTATCAACGTTGTTGTTAACAACTCCTTAAGCCTCCGAAATTCTTTCACTCATTTCTCGGTCCAAACAAACTTCTTGTTTTTCTTCTGCAATTCCGTGATCAGATTTGCTATCTTCGAAAATCCCTCGACAAACCGTTAATAGTATCCTGCTAAACCCATAAATCTATGCACTTCCATGACATTCGTCATCGCAGGCCATTCCATAATACCTCGACCTTGGCTGGATCCATGAATATACCTTCGCCAGAGACGACATTCCCTAAGTAGTGAATCTTCGATTGATAAAAAGAGCATTTGGACAATTTCCCATACAATTTGTGCTCTCGCAGACACTATAGTACCAAGCGCAAGTGCTCATCATGCTCCTCCATCGTACGACAGTAAATCAAAATATTGTCAATGAACACTTGGACGAACTTGTCCAAGTACTCGCAAAACACCTTGTTCATCAAACTCATAAATACTCCTTGGGAATTTGTCAGTCCAAACGGTAAAATAGTAAACTCGTAATGTCCAAATCGTTTCTTAAAGGTGGTCTTAGGGACGTTATCCTCCTTGATATGCAGCTGGTGATACCCTGATCGCAAATCAATCTTGATCGTAGCCTTGTTCAATTGATGGTAGTCAATGCAAAGCCTCCACGATCCATCCTTCTTTTGTATGAAAATAAAAGGCGAACCCCACAGTGACACACTAGGACGTATCAGTCCCAGGTCTAACAACTCCTTTAGTTGCATTTTCAACTCTTGCAACTCCGGGGTCGACATCCAATAAGGAATTCTTTCTATTAGTTCGGTCCTCGCTTTCAGGTCTATGGTAAACTCCAATTCCCTTTTTGGTAGCATCCCAGGTAACTCCTCCGAAAACACATCCGCAAACTCTCTCACCACCAGAAGGTGTTCTAGACCTTCCCCTACTCCCTTCTCGTTTAGCGCAAGGATAGGATAAAGCTTGCACCCCTTGCATATACTCTTCTATAACTGTAAGGAAAATACGAACCTCAGGGACACTCCCTAGTTCCATCCTACAATCACACGTCTTTGTCCTTCGTCATCAACCAAGCTCAACCATTTTGTCTTACAGTTGAGTATCGCCTCATGCGATTCCAACCAATCCATACCAATCATGACATCATAATATCCTAGGATTGTGATGTATTGGTTGGACCTTGTGAAAAAGTTTCCCAGGTTAAGGATACAATCCATAACCTTTCCTCCAACCTTCTGTTTGGCTCGCAAAGCCATCTTCATGAAGCTAAACTCATCCTGTTCGAATTCCTTTACCTTAATCCTTTTTAGCGTTGCACCGGAAATCAAAATCTTGGTACCACCGGGATCTATCAAAATACTAAGGGTCTGTTCAGCGACAGTACCTGTCATCTCGAGCACAGTCGTCTGATGTTGTTCCTAACAGTTATTAACTACTGCATGAATTCGATGGGCCTTGCCCATATCTCCCACTGTAGTGGGTCCTACTAATCTGGATGCTCGGGTCCTTTCCATAGGATAGTCACGCTGGTAGTGTGGCTCCCCACATGTCCAAAACCCCTTCTTCAGCCCAGTAGTCTTGGTACCCTAAGTAGAAGATGACAAACCACTGCCCTGGAACCCTAGTTTGTTCTACTGAATAGGCCTAAACTGTTGTTGTTGTGGGAGATGTTGCTGCTGGTGCTGTGGTCCCCGATAAGGTGTCTGCGACGGAGGTGGCAGTTGTTGGGGTGTAGTGAAAGTGGATCCCCTCGAGAAGCCACGATATCTCAACGTATGTATCGCTGGTGTCTGGTGTTGTTGTGTTCCAGATGTAACCTGCCCTATTGGTCTCGTTGGAGTCCTGGTCTACCCTCCACTGATAAGATCCTCCTCTGCTATGAGGAATTTTTGGATGGAATCGTGCAAGGTTTGAGGCATCAAAATCCTAACCTTTGCAATAAGGTTGTCGTTAAGGCCGAATACGAACCTATTGACCTTAAGTTTCTCAGTGTTAAGGTGTGGAGCATACTGCAGTAGCTCCATAAAACATGCCTCATACTCGGGCACCGTATGACCTCCCTATCGTAAGGCGCTGAATTCATTGAGTTGATGCTTGATGAATTCCTCTGAAAGGTACCTCTCTCATTATCGTTCCTTGAACAGTTCCCATGACACGTCTTCGACGACCATGTTCAGTTATGGTAGGAGTGTCTTCCACCATAGGAGAGTGCTCCCCTTTAGTTGAAAGACAACCATGCGGACCTTCATGTTGGAGGTATAATCACAAAGTGTGAAGCACATCACCATGTTTTCCAACCATGCCTCAGCGGCTACGTCGTTTGGGGCACCAAAGAACTCAAGAAAGTTTACCTTCTTGAGTTCACGATGAATTCTACCAGTAACGACCGATGCGCGCGGTGGAACCTTAGGGGGTGCTGGTGCTTTGGCCTCATATCTGTCCAAATGGTTGATCAGTGCCTTGGACATGCACTGAAAGGATCTCATCATCTTGACTACATCGCTAACTTATATCTTCTCCTGCCCGAGAACCTGCTCGTCTCCCTGGGGGTTAGGCCCCTCAGGTGTGGATGCTACTGGAGGCATTGCGTCCCGTCCTCTAGCACCCCATCGTCTACCTTTGAGGCGTCCTCTAACCTTTATTACTTGCAAGAACACAATCAACTTGATCAACAACAATATAATCAAATCATTTCAACAAAATCCGTAGTGATCCCAAGTCGTGGGTCGAACTTGCTCTGATACCATATGTAAAGATCCTCCTCGTTATGATGAAAAACCTCTTATAACAAGTGCAATTTTTTTTTTTTGTGTGTGTTTACCAGGGTAACTAGACACTATACTCTGTGCCGCCACATGACGATCAATCATGATGCATGCAACTTTTATATCAACATAAAGGTCTAAGACACACATCAACATCTACCAGCAAAGAACAACAATCAACCAACCAAATAATAAGACTGACTACCTGCCCATCCTACCCTACAATGGTTAGGACCTCCAAGACACATAAGCAACGCTGAAGCCCAGGTTCCCATAGATTTTAACCATTTAAGGTCTAAGGGTTGGCGACTGTTCTGAGGAACATGGAGGTGTCTACATCTCACCCAACACAATCAAGATCAAACCAAAAATGCTAAGACCACAACATCAATGATGATCAAGTGTGACATTATTCTATGAAGCAGTCACACATCACATAAATTCCAAGGTGCAGGAGAATTGATTACTAAGTCCATCATAAAATGACATAAGTTCGTGCACAAGAAATCAACTTTATTTATTTTCAAGTTGCAAGGCAAACATCTACTTTACGTCAAGGTGAAGGATTAATCCGTCATTAAATTCAACTAATTACCCTTTTAGTGGTTGATGAAGTAACTACACCCAGGACCGTCCACACATATCATGGTGAAAAATAAATATTGATCAATTCATGGAGTAAGGAAATCAATTTACATAATCAGTCTCACATCCTAAAATTTCATGGTGCACAAATTCTATTATAAACTTACAATTTGATCATACGTCAGCATCTCCTATGGGAACAAGAATAAACCACATTCAACACAGGGTAAAATAAATGCACCACAATCTAGAGGTATCTCAATAATCTTCATCTTAAATGACAAGCGTTGAAAGTATTACTTACAAACAACAATATTGATTATTTTGCAGAATTTTTTTTGTATAACTGTTCTAAACATTACTTAAAATATTATTACTAAGAGAGCATCTCTTGTAGAACAAGACCATCCCATACACTAATAGGTATCTGATAATGATGTCAAGGAGATTATTGTTATTAATAAAAACCATGATTTAAATAATATAAATGTAATCATTGATAATTAACACTGTTAGGTATCTAATAATGATGTTAAAAGAGATTAGTATTATTACTGAAAAACAAGATATACATCATATAAATGTAATCACTAATAATTAACACTATTGGCAAAGGTATGGCCTATGACATAACATAAATGTAAAAAAAAATACTATAGTGAACAAAAGACCGTCGACATCTTAGAGTAAGGGTATGAACCATGATAATATACAACTTTGTTGAACAGGTTTTGTTAAATCTAAGACTACTAATAGAGTGGTTGAGAGATGGTTCCAGCATCAAGTGCGCAAGAATAGGAGTGGTGGTTCTATCTATAAAATAAAACTATATTAAGCAATAAGAGGCTAAAAAGACAGGACAAACAGGTGTCGGGTTTCTGTCCTAGTTTAGCAAGTCACACTGGTGGGTACTCTACTGCCTAGAGGTCAAAGTACCAAATAAATTGCATTGGAGTATAACAGGCGGCCAGGATATCAATATTATTGAATAAAGTGAAATCATCATTGTCATGCCACAAAAATTCACGTGGGTAACAAACAACATTTTCCTTGGACAAAAACATTCAATTCTTCAAGAGTAGATTTGCTAAGGTGATAGGGTAATGGCCTAGCAGTAATCTCCAGCAAACTCACAGCCCATAACAATGCTGCCACACAAATGAAACTGCTAGAAGTTGAAGGAGGTAAGGGCTCACACTGACCAGCCACATAGAACAGGGAAAATCATCCTGGAATGATTCTAACTCAGAGAGTAGAGGGGCATCGATATCCTGTCTAAGGCTTCAACACTGCACTGATAGGCCCTTCCTCAAAAGAAAAACGTCTTGTAGCAATTTTGTCGAAGGAGAAAAAGTAAGGGCACTGTCATCTAAAGGATAACTCGCATACTAACATCCAATTCATATCATCCAATAATAAAATGCCAACGTTCAAGGGAGTAAAGTAAGAGCTAAAAGGTACACGTAAACGCCCAAGGCAACGCCTTCCAGAGAACATCGAGTAAATTTGAAGGGTCAGACGCTGGAATTTTTTTTCAAAAATCTCAGTTGAAATAAACGCACGATGAAAAAGGAATTACAGAATGTTTCCCCAATGATAACAGACTCTGAAATTTTTCCATTGTAAAATTACGGATGGATGGATGCTAGAATATGTCCTCCGACAGTCTCCAGATAAAATCTCTTTGGAGAATCTATTTAATAAAAAAAAAATTGTAAACTCTTGACATAGTTTAAGCTTTAATCTATTGTTCATGATGATCCATAATATATGGCAGTGACTGATGCAACAATAGCTCATAACATGATTATTACAGACACCATGTACCACCATTGTTTTGATAACTGTGTAGACCTTCCCCTTCATTCAAACTGAGGAAGACATTGGAAGATTCAAGTTATTTATCGTGAACTCAAAAATGAAAATCTAGAACAGGGCCAATGACATAAATTTTCGTCTGTATCTAGAAATAAAAGACAGGCATCATGCCTAAAACCTATTTGCCTGCCTGGTTCCTACTCTAAATTAGGCAGAAAAGAATGACACAATTGTAGGTTGAGTTGGCGAATATCATAGAACCTAACTAACTACATTTTGTTCAGAAACTCCCTATCTATATACACAAAAGGGACATAACATCAATAATGTTGGAGGCATAGAAGGAACCTCCTCTGAAGTATCATTGGGTACTCAATGGAACCTTAGCACTGGATCTAACAAGGTCTAATCTCAGAAATACCCATGGGATAGGAAGACAAATTTCATTTACCAAGTACATTTGCAACATTACGTAACCTCACCAAGAAGGATTTCCTTCCACAATAGTACTACATTCACGCATGTCATTAGCTTCCTGAATATCAAGCCTACTTACATCATTTAACATGCAGGTCCAGTCATAAAAACTTACAACAATCTATCGTTTAAAAAAGAAAGCATATTGTTTCCTGTTTGCTTGCTCAGAGTGTCGTCCGCGCACTCTATGCCGCTCCTTCTCGCCGACCGTCGAGACCTCATCGGCACCTCCCAGCCAATTCTAGTGGTACTCTTCTTCCCACTTAGCCCCCCGAGCCACAAAGGGGCCACACACTATCTAGATGGTACGTCTAGCTCCCAGCTCTCTTCGCAAGGCCAAGCTACCACTCCTATCCGAGCTGGAAAATACCAACTCCCCACAAGTAAATCAGTGAAGTCACTAATCTGACAGCGTAACATTATGCTAACAGTCAATCCCCCTTCTTCCTTCTCCTCTCTCTATTTTATAGAATTTTAGAACTTCCATTCTTTCGCTAATCTCATTAAATTTTAAGTTTTAATAAAAAACTTCCAAAAATTCTCCTTCGTACAAGTGTCATCCATCCCCCACTTTCCTCCAATAATGGTTTTCTTTAAATTAATAAATTGTCTCATTTCCCTCACCCACCTAAAGTTACTCCTAAATTTACTCCTAGGTGTCCCTAGATTCCCTTACAGGTTTTAAATACTTTCCCTAAAAATGAAGTTGCTAATTTAGTTCAATTTAGAAGGTTCTTAATTGTAGATTCTTTACTAAGTTGACCTCGCTTTTTACCATAAGTTCCCTTCTTTCCCTTATTATGTTACCTCCATTCCCTAGTTTCCTAAATTTTATAATTCCTTCTTTCCCCTTTTTATTAGAGCCAAAATGGCAGTTGCACAATTTACCCTATGTTCCTTTTATTATTAATTTAATATCCTTTTACACTTTCACAAGTTAAATAATTAATTTCTTCTTTACCTTTGATATTCACAGATTTTATTTAAGTTCTTACTCTCTTCATTTTACCCAAAATTTATGAAGTCCACAATTATTGCTTAAGTGGTTTTGTTATTTTATTTTAAAATTTATCATTTTATCTTTATAGAGATATTTTCTTAAGGATAGACAAAAGTTTACCCCTAGAGAAGTTTTTGACTTGGAACTTAGATTCTGGATTGGGATACACTCAATTAGGAAAGTTGTTTTAAAATTTCTTAAAGTTTTGATTTTATTAGGGCCATCTAGGCTCGTTCCTTTATCATCCTCAACGCGACGTGCCCTTCAGGACGCACTATGTTCTCCAAGGGTGCCACTTGCCTCTTTTGTTTATTTTGTGTGACGTGCCCTTTAGGACGCAGCACATTCTCCAAGGGTGCCACTTGCCCTTTTGTTTCTTTTGCATGACGTGCCCTTCAGGATGTACCATGTTCGCCAAGGGTACCACTTTCTTCTTGACTAATTGGTAGACATCAATAACCCCTAGAGTCAACACTCCACCAGGTGAACTTGTGGGAGACTAAGGGATTCTTAGGAATAAGGCCCCTGCCTTATTGCGCACCCCTTAGAATCATCATGAGCGACTGTTGTAGTCTACCTTCATGACATCATGGGTCCTCTCTATCTAGGTAATCGTTAACCTACAGCTCGAGCCACGGTGGGAGTGCTAGTAGGCTGTGACAGGGGTGTTGTCCACACCTCTCCCTCAACCTCTCTGGTAGTCGTGTGTGGCCCTTTTACTCCATATGTGAGTCTATTCGACAAGCTATCATCAGCCTGCATCATCAACAATCATGTCAAACATGTCCACATCATATCATCTAATCAAATGTACTAAAATCACAGTAAAACAATCAAACCCCAATAGCACACTCCTTGACTCGATCCAGAGTCCAAGGGTTTCGTCGATGCCTCTGCATCCTCAAGGTCCAACACCCTACACACTCAGTAAAACTGAGTCAATAGCACCTGGCTATTTCAATTCAGTAAAACATCATGTCATCTATCATAACGCATCATAATCAAGGACAAATGTTTTAATATCATAATAGTCTGGATCACTTGCGAGCAAGTGTCCTCAAAGAATAAGTTTTCTCAGTGCGCCAAACCGGGATGTTACATACTCCTAATAGCCATGACTAAGGTATCCCAAGAGTCTAGAAAAGAACATAATAGGATGATAAAATTATCCTCATCAATGATCTTTATATCCACATATGATAACTAGATTAACATGGTATTAAACATATTTAAATTTTGAGTCACCAAAAGGCCATCACTCATCCTCATAAGATACAATTTCCTTACGATAAACAACTTATTTAATAGATATTTCGACTCGTATAATCTTCCCATATTTTCCCATAGTTTCTTGGCCAAAGCCTCACCCGATACATTCAGCAGCACCGAATATGCAACACAAAGTCATATCATACATCTTTATTTTCTTTTGAGTTTCTCCCATTCTTCCATTGACATGCATTTCAAATGGGTACCTGGACATACCATTGTCCATTGTTTTTGATCCACTAGAATATATTCCACTTTAAGCTTCCAAAGCTCAAAATTTTTTCCATTGAATCTTTCTATATCTATTCTGGAATTGTTCACTATTATTACTGCGATCTTTAAAACAATTTATGACTTACGACTCTTATGGTACCTAGTGTTTAGTTCTCAGATTCAAGATTGGAAAATCAAGATCTGATATACTCACCAAAGAATTACACCGCTCTGATAAATCACTTGTCAGGGAAGACCTATTCTCTAATACAACATGGCAGGAAATGCAGGGCACTTCGACACTAATCCTAGCATAAGAGAATAATAATTAATCAAGAAATAAAATGACACAAGCAATCACACAGTACACTGATATTTTATCCTGAAAACCATTAACTGGAAAAACCAACATTCCCTTGAGCATTATGGTATTTTGTTGTCTTATTCAATTAGAATAAAAGGTTACATTTCTAACCTTGGTCCACACATAATACACAATCAACATCATACCTTCTTGCACATGAAAGAAAAACCATGTAGCCAATTCATCTTACATATGCATTACCAACAACCTACACTTACACATGAGTTAACCTGTAAAAGTGTATTCTATGATCACTTTACAACAACAACCTTTAGGGAATTACAACACACATATTTATAAGCTTTAAAACACACAAAAACCTAAGTATTAGTGCCCAAAAATGGTTACATATCCATGCATATCATTGGATACAAATCCTGCAAATACTGAGATTTTGTTACATTGAATGCCAAGTCAGGTTTAGAAATTGACTACCATTTGGTCCTTCATTCGATCTCCAATCGGTCGTCTCACACCCGCACTTCAACCTCTTGTAATTTGAATTTCCTTCGATATCTTCGAATTTGACTTTACTCGGACGAATTCCTCGACCTTCGTCCTATTTTCCATCTACCTCGACTTTGACCTACTATCGATCCACTTTGACCTTCGACCGTGAGTCGATATACCTCAAATATACTTTCACTGCAAAGAATATAACATCCCTACAACTAGACTTTAACTTCTCTGTCAAATTATATCACTGACGTGATCTGAACTATAGACATCAAGAGTTGAGATCCTTAGGATTTGGGGGAGGTACTCCTTGGTGTATTGTCATCAAAGTATTCTCTAGTGTTAGCCTCATAATCCTAAAGTTCTATAGTCTAAGTATTTTCTAGTATAAATGTTTTTAGAAATTAGTTTATTCTAGTTTGTTAGGATAAGGACACCTAACTTCTATGTAAAGGACACCTATCATACTCATGTGATTATGTGATTGGCTATTCTCCTATTTTTTAGTTTAGAGTTAAGCTATATAAAATATCTCCTTCTTCATGTGATGTTAAGGAGAAGATTATGAATTCTCACTTCAGATTGTAATCACTTTTTATTTATTAATAAAATTACGTCTTTGAGGAAATTTTGTCAACATGGTATTAGAGACATGGTGAAAATTGTGATGGAAGAGAAATGTTGATGGATCAAGAAAGAAAGGAAGACTTCTTGACATCAACATGGATCTCTTCAAAGTCAAGGGAAACGATATTGAGGTAATATGTTGTTGTTTTTTGTAACATCCCGCTCTGGCGCACTGAGAAAACTTATTATTTGAGGACACTTGCTCGCAAGTGATCTGGACTTTTCTGATGTTAAAACTTTTATACTTGACTATGATGCGTTGTGATAGACGAAATGATGTTTTACTATTTGATGTAAGCAGGTGCTATTGACTCAGTTTTATTGAGTGTGCAGGGTTTGGACCTTGAGGATGCAGAGGCATCGGTGGAACCCCTTGGACTCCGGATTGATTCAGGGAGTGTGCTATTTGGGTTGATTTATTTACTCTGATATTTCATTGATTTGATGATTTGATGTTGACATGTTCTGACACGATTGTAGATGATGCAGGCTGACGATAGCTTGCCGACCAGACTCACATATGGAGTAAAGGGGCCACACACGATTTCCAGAGAGGTTGAGGGAGAGGGGTGGACAACA
>SNQJ01S0128285.1:14524-42636 GCA_010110895.2 Picea sitchensis
AAGCAAGGACCTCTAAATCAGGAAGATAATCAGGCTCCACAACCAACACTTAAGCATCAACTCCTTGCCTTTAACTAAGAAAGCCTTCGATAAACAGGTTGATCCTTTTAAGGCATTGTCTTTGGAAAATTTTTACAACATCCTTGAGTATGGTGAAGATGATGTCGACAAATGGCTAGTCCACTATTTGGTACAGAATGAGGAAATTGATCAGGCTCTGCTTAATCTTTCTATCGACTTCATGGAATTAGAAAAGAAATGTTTCAACCTAAAAATCTGGAATGAGATCAACGTCGCCCCAATGAGAAGCTACATTTAAGAATGGATCGAAAGGGAATTGAAGCAGGTCGTCGACGAAAGGCAACATGCAATTTCCACAATTCCAGTAACCATCGACGACATCAATAAAAAGGCATGAGAAAGAAAATAGCAAGAGGGGTGATATGTACCATCACTATAAGTCTATACTAATCACATCCTTCTTTGTTTATCAACCCTTTTATTCCACTTTTTAAAATAGGAATGTCTAGCCAAAGACTGATACCTTTCAATTTATTCTTTTCAGGTGTTACACTCTATCATCGCCCACTTCTTCTTTCCATATTCCTATTTCTTGTACATATTTCTCTTATGGTCCGCGAGAGCCCCAATCCCAGTCTATATGACAAACGCATTTAAATTTCTAGGAATATGTAACAGACAATATAATTTTTTGATATATTTCAAATAAAACTATTTTTTATCTCCTTTTATATTTATGTCCTCATAAATTTTTATCTTCCACTATGTTTATGGTCCACGGGATCCCCAATCCCATCCTATATGACAAATGCATTTAAATCTCCAAGAATATGTAACAAACAAAATTATGTTTTCATATATTTCAAATTAAATTGTTTTTTTATCTCCTTTTATATTTATGTCCTCATAATTTTTTATCTTCCACTATGCTGAATGTCAAGAAAATTGTGTTTATTTAATTTGAATATAGAAACAAAACAGACATAAATTTTCAACATAGAAAAATAGATTATATACTTTCAAAAAATAATGGGACTCTAGAGCCCATGTGTCATTTACTGCATGGATACCACTTGTGCTTCATGCTGCTTGCCACATCTCTGCTATAGTTTCCATTTGCCTCTGTTACTTTTTCCCATCCCTGTGCATTTATTCCCAATTCAACCTGGCAGGGACTACACTGCCACGCAACACTTGTTCATTATAGAATCAAATTTTTGTTTTTTTTTAAATGCAAAAGATTAAAGGAATTTAAATTATTTTTTTATAAAATATAGTTATTGAAGTCAGGTATAATTGGCGAAAAACATAAACACGGTAGGAAAAAAGTTATTAAATTGAGAAGAGAAAACTAACTAGAAACATTATGTCTAAATCTTTAGTCATTATACCTAGGAAATAAAGTGGTCATTATACTATTACAATATTATTAAAAATATCATAATAATTCATTTATTGTGATATAGATGTATGTACAAATTATCATACTGAAAGGGGAAAGAATAGAAAAGAATTCATTAGCTAGGATGAAGATGAAAATTAAAATATCTAGACTTTGCTCCATGCCTCACGGGATCATGTTGATTTTGTTTGTTGTACCAAGTTAACAATGCATTTCACAATCAACAATATCATCCATTGAATCCTAATTCATGATGGACATCCTATCTTATCTTGATTAGATATTTGGGGCACCCAATCATTGAAATTTCCTCATGCCTCACATGGTCATGTCGACTCCGTTTGTTGTACCTAGTCAACAACACATTTCACAATCAACAATATCATCCATTGAATTATAGTTTATGATGGGCATCCTTATCTTATCTTGATTAGAGATTTGGGGTATCCAATGGATATGGAGCAAAGTTTCATGAGGTTCATGAATATTTAAACTAACTCTTACCACTCTTATCTTGACATGCATATAAATTTGATATGCAAAAATCAATAAAGGTGGAATCACTGTTATCATAACATGCATATAAAGTTGATATGTAAAAATCAATAAAGGTGGAAATTAATATATGAAAAGAGATGAAATTTGATATGTAAAAATCAATAAAAATGGAAATTTATATAAAAAAAACCATGAAATTTGATATGTAAAAATCAATAAAGGTGGAAATTAATATATAAAAATATATGAAATGTCAAGGAGTTTGCTAAAATTAGAATCAAGCATTCAATAATTTTCTTGAACTGAGCATTCAATAAAAAAATTTCAAAACTTCAAGAATGTGACATGGTCAAGGTAAAGGAAATTTTCTCACTGGGCTAAGGTAAAGGACATTTTCAATGTGGAGAAAACATGATTTCAATTATCTTATTGTTATTTTTCATATTTTGTTAAAGGTATCATGGATGAGGATTCACGTAGGCAACAACTTGGTTATCAAAAGGATCTTCTTGCGATATTTGTTTTTATTGGTCAAGGCTTATCATTTGTATGACAAGAAGTCTATGTTGAAAGGACATGCATACTTTATTTACAATCAAATAATTTTATGAGGATAATTTGAATGGAAGTTATGTGGTGGAAACATCCAAGGTCAGTCGATAAGGTGAAAATGCAAAATAATAAGGAGATTATAATTAGCCTACGTCGATTATATATGTTGAAAAGGTGAAAATGCAAAATAATAAGGAGATTATAATTAGCCTAACCTGTGGGTAGGAGAATAAAGATGTACTTTATATGTTTTGGCATTGTGACTTAAGGATATGACTATAGGTCAAATGTATATTCGATAGAATCATGGTTTAAAAGAGGTATTCATATTGTAGAAGGTTTTCAAGAAGTAATGCATATTTAAGTTTTGGAACAATTCCAATGTTTCAAGTGGATACTCTATTTTTATAACAGAATTAGTCACAAGATTATAATAGAAGAGAGGAGTAACCATCAATAAAATTAATAAGTGTTAAATGGAGATAGTTATTATACCTAGGAAATAAAGTGGCCATTAAAAAAAATTAAAAAAAAAAATCATGACTAGTAGAATATAATTAAAAATTGTAATAATTCATTTATTATGATATAGCCATTAAAAATAAATAAAAAAAATTCATGACTAGTAGAATATAATTAAAAATTGTAATAATTCATTTATTATGATATAAATGTATGTACATGAATTATCATTCAAAAAGGGGAAATGAGAGAAAATAATTCATTAGGTGGGATGAAGATGAAAATTAAAAGATTCATGTTTTAAAAATGAATTTTTTTAAAGGAAAGGATAATAATATTACCAAGGAATTAACGGAAAATAAGAGAAGGAAAGATAAATTAAGGAAAATCAATTAAGGAAAAATAAAAGAAGGAAAAATAAATTAAGAGAAATGAATTAATGAAAAATAAGAGAAGGAAAGAGAAATTAGACCAAATAAAGAGAGAATTAAGAATTGATGGGGAAGTAGTACAAAGAATGAGATTATAAGACATCATAATAATAATAAGATAAGGGGTTTTATATAGTTAGATGGATAGTATAAAAATTTAGAGAATGAGATTGAAAATAGTAAAAGGTGAAGGAGAAACAAGAATAATTAAATGTGGAAAAAATAGAAACTTAAAAAAAAAAAAAAACTTTATTCATGCAACATGCTTTTCAAGACACACCTACGTGCTCCAAGGGTGCCACTCACCATTAGACTTAGTTTAGAAGTTGTTTGACACTTGAATTCAATACTCCACTTGTCGACCTTGTGTGAGACTAAGGGCTTACTGAGGAATAAAGAATTCTCCTTATTGTGTGCCCCCCAGAAATCCTCGTGAGTGACTGTCTCAGTCTGCCCTCACGACATTGTGAACCTCTCAGGAACAAGGTAGTTGTTAACCTTCAGTTCAGGTCACGACGGGAGTGTTAGCAGGTTGTGACAAGGACACTGCTACACCTCTCCCTCATCAATTTGATATCTGTGTATGACCCCTTTACTCCATATGTGAGTTAGATTAGCAAGCATCACCATGCTTGCATCCAATGAAAAAAATGATGTTAATAATCTTATACATGAAATCCGTAACTGAAATCATCATCATAATACATGTGTAAAAAAAATAAGTAATCATAATCAAAGTCAATAGTCCACTCCCTCACACAATCTAGAGTCCAAGGAATTATGTCGATGCCATCAACATCCTCATCATGTCACATTTCCTGCACACTCAAGAAACCTCATCATAATGTATGTCAATGATATACATCATTATTAATAATACTTCAAAATTTCAATACTCAATCATAGCATAAACTCATAAACCAAATAAGATAATCATAATGTACCAAGTTTAACCGGATCACTTGCACGCAAGTGTCCTCAAAGAATAATCAGTGTTATGGAAATGTGGTTAGTGAAAATATGGATGTTACAATATGGATTAGTGAAGTTGGAGAACCGTCATGAGTCATCTAGAAGCCCCTAGAAGGTAAAAAAAGTCAATTATTCTAGAAGCTCCTAGAAGAAGTTTACTAGTCAAAGTTGTTGTAACTAAGAGTTAATCATGGGTAAAGTTGTTGCAATAAGAAAATAATTAAAAATAACTTAGTTGCAACAAGAAGTGGTGAGTTTACTATTTATGGATAAAGTGGTTGCAAGTGGGTAAATTAGTTGAAAGTGAGTTAGCCCTAAAAGAGGGAAGTTGGATAAAACAGTTAGAAGATAACCCCTAAAGGAAACCACTTGGAGAGTGTAAATAATAGAGCAAGGGAAACCCATTAGCACCTATTGAGCACATTGAATATCTATTTTGTGAAAGGTTTATTTCATGTACTCATTGATACATCTATAGTTGCATGAGTCTAAGGAAGTGAAGGTAGACTGATAACAAGGTTTTGTAGCCTTAGTAGAGAGCGAAAATATCGTGAAAAAACCTAGTTAGGGTCATACCCACGAGTCACCCAGTAGAAATCCCGTGAGGCACCCCCAAAGGTTGCGTAGAGCCTATCACGTGAGGCCCCATGCAACACCTCACCTGCATCAAGCGATGCACTACCAGACCTGAGGATGAGAGGTGATTCAGGTTGTAGAGGCTGAGCAGAGGTTACAGGAAGTTCAGCAGTGACCAGGTACAATAGACCTATCTACAGGATCAAAAGGTTGTTGGTACAGATTGGTACATGTTTACAGTGATAAAGTGATAGTGGTTTCATCAGTTATTTGGCACTTATATTTTAGGGTGGTAGGATGGGGAAATGACAGGTGGTTGTATCCACCTTCCAGTTGGTGCCAGAGAACATAGGGGGTTGTAGCCTCCTTCTGGTTGGAGCTAGAGAATTAGGGAGTTGTAGCTTCCTTTAGGTTGGAGCCTGAGAAACTAGGCGGTTGTAGACTCCTTCCAATTGTAGTTGGAAAACAAGGAAGTTGGTGCTTCCTATGAATGTATTTCTTCTGACAATAAAAGAAAATCATTCAGTGGTTTTCTCCCACATTAGGTTTCCACGTAAAATATTGGTGTATTGTGTTTATGTGTGATTTCTTATTGTTCACTGCTTATGTATATTTCTCATATGGAATGTTATTGATAATATGCTCATAAATAAAACAATACACATTGTGGTAAAAATGATTAAAAGTACTAATACTGATTCAACCCCCCCTCTTAGTATTCCAACAATTGGTATCAGAGCAGGCCCTTTAGAAAGTAATCTAACCACTGGAAGGAGATCATGGACTATGCTAAGATTTGGATACCATAGTTTGACAATCAAAACTATGACTTATCGAGCAGACGAATGAAAACATATGTACAGACACATGGATTCAATGCTTGACGAGCAGTAGTGTATGGATACAAAGCACCAACCACTCCCCTGACAGATAAGGATGGAAAGAAACTTGAAGACAATGATTCTAGAGCCATAAATGTTATTCTGAATGGGTTTAATGAATCAATATACACCAAGGTTGTGCACTATGAATCCACAAAAGAAATATGGGACAAACTGAAGAATATATACGAAGGAGATGCCAAAGTTAAAGGAGCCAAACTTCAAAACTTTAGAGCTAAGTTCGAATAATTGAATATGAAGGAAGATGAATACATTGCCTCCTACTTTCTATGAGTTGATGAGACATTCAATGTCATTAAATGTTTGGGAGAAGAGATGAAGGAAACAATCATTGTTCAAAAAGTGTTGAGGTCTCTACCTATGATATATGACCCTAAAATTTCATCCCTGGAAGAAAGAGAAGATCTAGACACCTTGAGCATGGATGAGCTATATGGGATACTTATCGCTTATGAAATGAGAGAAAAACAAGAGGACCCAGTTACAAAGGAAGAAAAATTCAAAGCATCCAAGAAAACAAAGAAAAAGAACAAATAAAATCCAAAGTCAGATAGTAGTCACAACAATGATTCATAAGATGATGAAGAATTGGAAAACTTTGTCAGGAAGTTGAAAAGAGGAACTAGCAGATATAAAGGTATGCTTCCATTAAAATGATTTCATTGTGGTGGTATTGGTCATTTTTCTTCTAAATGTCATCATAAGAATAAAGAAAGTGTTGAAGAAGAAGACCATAAGAAGAAAAAGAAAAGTAAAAAGAATCAAAGAGGCACACAAAGGCCGATTAGATGAAAAGGACAAGAGGATCAAAAGATTAGAAGCATAAATAGTCACTCTCAGGAAATATCTTCAAAAGAAGGATATGGAGCAGAGCAACACTAGAGTATTGGACAATATCATTAGCAGTCAAAGGTCATACCATGAAAAATATGGACTAGGCTATAATCAGAAAGAGAAAGGCTCAAGATCCAAGGCAACATAATAGAGAAGTTGTGGATAAATAGTCAGAGGCTCTGCAGCACCAAAAAGGTTCAAATATTAGAATAAAAAACAACCAACAATGGAGAGATCCCGAGAAGAAGAAGGATTCAAAAGAGAAGCACCATTTAGAATATCTTCCTCCACTAGGTATCAAACTATTTTTCTTTGTTTATGTTATTCATGTAATAATTTTGGGCATAAAGCTGTGAATTGTAGAGCCAACAAAAAAATCAGAAATAACTATGAGGGATACTCAAGAAATGCTTTTTCAAGAAAATATCACAAAGCACAGAGCATAAGCTACAACATATTTGAATCCTTAAGCACTGAAGTAGAATGCTACAAATGTAACAAATTTGGATACATGGCCAAGGATTGTATATTGAATGTTCCTCCTAGAGAATCACAACAGAATATCAACAATAACATACATGAACCACAAAGAATATGGATAAGAAAGAAGGATCAGTTTAACAATGAAGATGCACGCTTACACTACAAGCTAAACACAAGAGACGTGGATGGTACGTTGACAGTGGTTGTTCAAAGCATATGATAGGTGATATGGGCAAGTTTCTAACATTGAAGAAGGAAAAAGATGGATCAATTACATTTGGGAATGACAACTCAGCCATAATTATTGGAAAAGGGATAGTTAAGCTCAACAACAAGGTTTCCAAAGAAGAAAATGTTCTACTAATTGAAGACACGAAACACAATCTACTAAGTGTGATTCAAATGTGTGATCAAGGACACAAAATTGTGTTTGATTCTCAGAAATGTGAAATAATAAAAGCAAGGCCAGAGAGATTGGTGGCTACAGCTGTGAGAACTCCAAGAAATGTATATGTACTAAATGAAATTGGAAAATAAAAATGTTTCTTAGCAAAGGAAGATCAAAGTTGGATCTGGCACAGAAGAATGGGTCACATAAATTTTGATAATATTGTCAAGTTCAACAAAAGAGAAGTAGTAAGAGAAATTCCCGAGATCTCAAGACCATCAAACATTCTATGCAAGCACTGTTTACAGGGGAAAAAGACCAAGACAAAGTTCAAGACAAAGGAATACTCCACAACAAAGCCTTTCGAGATTTTACATATTGATCTAGTCGGAACGAAAAGAACAAGGGAATAAAAGGTGAACAATACTTCATGCTATTGGTTGATGACTACACAAGGATGAATGTAGTGTGATTTCTCAAGAAGAAGTCAGAAGCATTTGAGAATTTCAAGACATACAAAGAGATGGTTGAAACATAGACATAGTTGAAAATCAAGTGTTTGAGATCAGACAATGGAGGAGAGTTTCCATCAAAAGAGTTCATGGATTTATGTAGTGAACACGAGATAAAGATGCAATTCTCAGTATCCAGGACACCTCAGCAAAATTGAGTGATCGAAAGGAAGAACAAAATAGTACAGGAAATGGCCAGAATCATGTTAATGGATTCCAAGTTGATAGATGTATTTTGGGTACAAGCAATGCATACAACAATTCACATTCAGAACAGAGGAATGCTCAGAAATAACAACGATAAGACTCCATATGAGCTATGGAAAGGAAGACCAGTGAATGTGAAGCACTTCAGAGTATTTGGAAGAAAATGCTACATCAAAAGGGAAGATGACAGGATCATAAAATTTATTCTTGAGTTGATAAAGGCATATTGGTTGGGTACTCAAGAAAATGGAAAGCATACAAATTCTTCAATATAAGGCTCAACAAAATAGTGGAAAGCATCAATGTGACGATCGATGAGACAGATGGATGAAGAATAAAAGAACCAAACAAAGATTCAGAGGAACAAAATCATGAAGAAGAGTTAAAGGAAGAAGAAGAGGAAGATGAAGAGCAGTCAGAAGCAGAGCAAGAGAAGCAAGATCTTCAGTTACCTCCAAAAACACCTAGCAGACGAATTCATAAGAATATTCCACCAGAATAGATTATTGGGAATAAATATGCAAGATTTGAAAGTAGAAGAAGAATTCATTCACCAAAACAAAAACATCTATCACCAGTATCTACTACTAAGCCTAGCAATTTTGAAGAAGCCAACAAGGATGAATTTTGGATAAAAGATATGAATGAAGACTTAGATAAAATATAAAAGAATGACACTTGGGAACTAGTTCCAAGGCCAAAATATAAGAATGTGATCGATACAAAGTGGGTTTTCATAAACAAATTGAACAAGGATGGACCAGTTACCAGGAACAAAGTAAGGTTGGTATGTAAAGGTTATGCTTAGGTTGAAGGTATAAACTTTGAAGAGACCTTTGCCCCAGTTGCTAGAATGGAAGCAATCAGGTTGATTCTAGCTTATGTATGCTCTAATAATATTAAAGTGTATCAGATGGATGTGAAATTAACATTCCTAAATGAAGACCTTGAGGAAGAAGTCTACATCAAGCATCCTGAAGGATTTTAGCTGTCAAAGAAGGAAATTTTTGTTTGCATATTGAAGAAGGCTCTATATGGTCTTCAACAAGCCCCCATAGCATGGTATTCAAGATTGGACATATACTTAAATCAACAATCATTTAGGAAAGGAAATGAAGACAACAACCTCTACATAAAGGTAAATCAAGATAGTATCTTGTTAATTCAAGCTTATGTTGTTGATATTATCTTTGGTAGTGATGATGATAGGATGAGTCAAAAAATTTCTAAAGACTTGTAGAATGAGTTTGAGATGTCATTTCTTGGAGAATTTTCCTTCTTTTTGGGACCATAGATATGTCAGAGAAACACAAGCATCTTCATCTCTCAAACTAAGTTTATCAGAGAAATTCTAAAAAGGTTTGGAATGGAAGATTGCAAGCCAGTCAATACCCCTATGTAGACTAGTTACACGCTAATAAAGGATGATGATTCAAAAGATGTAGACTAGAGACATTATAGATCAGTGATTGGAAATTTACTCTATGTGACATATACTAGACTGAATGTGATGTAGGAAGTTCGACATGTTGCAAGGTTTCAAGCAACACCAAAGGAATGACATGTTATGGAAGTGAAGAGGATATTCAGATATCTAAAAGGTACAAAATAATTTGGATTATGGTATCCAAAATGGAATGATATATCTCTTATTGCCTTCACATATGTATATTGGGTAGGTAGCATTGATGATAGAAGAAGTACAAGTGGATCAACTTTCTACTTGGGTGAGTGTCTGGTATCCTGGTTAAGAAAGAAACAGTCTTCAATATCCTTATCTACAACAGAAGCATAGTACATTGTAGCAACAACATGTTGTACCTAGGTACTATGGATGAAGCAAACTTTGAAGGATATACAGGTTGAATATGATGAGCCCATTCCGATGTTTTGTGACAACACTAGAGCCATCAGTATCTCAAAGAATCCAGTGATGCACTCCAAGACGAAACACATTCGATCAACTTTCACTTTCTACGGGAACAGGTTTCAGAGAATAACATCAGGGTCGAGTATGTTGAGACAAAAGAACATATCACAAATATCTTCACCAAATCACCTTCAAGGGAAGCATTTGGGTATCTTCCAGAAACTTGGGATAGTTTTAGCCCCATAGTGAATTACGAGAAAGCACCAATGATGCGAAAAAGGATGGTTCCAAGGAAAGTTCAGACAGGGGGAGAAACCCAAAGGACAGTCTAAATAGGGGGCGCATCCCCAAAGGGAAGATGCCCTTTGCCATTGATGTTTTAATGGCCCCACCATCACGACAACAGAAGCGACGTACAACAGTTAATTTTTTTTTTTTGCTGTGTTAGGTCATTATACATCATACTAAATAACAAATTCATTGACACAACTTTCACATATTTTAATGTAACAATAACAATGCGTTAACCAACAAATTCAACATAAGGCAAACACATCAACAACGATCATCAAGGCGCAATATCAATCAAAAACCAACACAGGTAACATAACATTCCAAGCATAAGAAGTTTAACGTCTACATCAACCATCCACCAATAAAATTGAGGACGCAATTAAGGTTGTTGATCCATCATGAGACAACATAAGAGAAAGCGCACGGTAAATGACTATATTTTGTTGCCTAAGGAAATTTGATCATAAGCATAAACTCATACATCTCCTAGAGTTGAGGTGCAAGAGTATCATGGCTTAAATCACTTCGCAAGTATCTAAAGCCTAACCACCATTCACCACATCGCAATAATTACGCATGAGTAGTCTAAAAAAATTAACCATCATTCATGTCACCAACACCATTTGCGCAAAAGTCAGAGATCTAACCCATCATGCAAGACATAAATCCCTAAGTGCGAGAATGTACAAGATCCACACCAAATCTAACTGCGCAAAGATCCCAACATTCTAACCATCATTAATACACATCATCTAGTGCGCCAAAATCCGAAAACTAAAACTATCATATATTACATAAAATCAGTGCGTGCAAGGTTTCTATTCCATTAACGCATTAATGCAAGAACATATAGTTAAGGAATCAATCATACCATATTAATAGTACATCGTAGTGCAAATAATGATCTACTCTACTAAGTCATTCCTTTAAGAAATGCTAACACAATCCTAAGAAATGTAACAACTCTAATCCATCATCCATCATTTTATTCACTAAGAGATTCATCATAAAGAAAAAGATTCATCAAGGATAAGTTCATTGTAGAAAATAGGATTTATATAATGAAAGTTCAAGTAGTTTTTATGGCATAAAAGAAATAAATTCAATAACGTTATTCACAACCTCTTCTAATTCCAACTATCAATCTAATCCTTACTATATTTATTTTCATCTTATATGTTTGAAGTACGATAGGAAATCTATCAAGTATTAAAATAATTTCGATGTTTCTTCATAACCTTATTGAATATGCCATCCCATTTTATATATATATATATATATATATATATATATATATATATATATTTCCAATTTAAAAATTGATATAAATTAAAGGGCTACCTTATTCCACGAGAAAATTCTCATTATTTTTATAAAAAAAATTGTCCTCACAATAGGCCTTACATCAATGTTCCTTGATATCTTGATCCAAAAACACCAAACGTAGCTACACAGATTTTTACATTCCTTACAATAGGAACATCTTCTCCTGAAGATCCAAAGGAGGACAAAATGCAAAGGAAAAGTGTCCTTCAAACTTAGCTATGTACTTTAGCTATTGATACCATCGCTAAATACTAGACTGCAAATATTTACTCCTCCATCGCATCAGACCAACCATCACATTAGTTAAGTTATAAACGTTGCCAAGCTTTAACACTAAAAGCCCCATTCCTGTTATTGGAGAGATATAATTGTCGTTGTGTTGGGACATTATCTACCAGGTGTCGAGATTTAAAAGTTAAAGCTATAGGTTTTTGCGACCACCCACAACTTAACGCCTGGAAACCGTGGAACCTAGGAATAATTAGGTGGAAGACTATTTAGCTAACCTAACTCGCAAAGGGAAATTATAACGAAACTAACGTATTCAGCAAGGGAGCATAATCTGAAGGTTAAGAACAAAGAAAAAACACATCACACCAGCCGTCCTTCTCTGCATCACAACATATTGGTAGGGGCAGCGTCAATAAAGGATTCCCATGACTTTAAAGGGAAAGAGACCATCAATTCACATCTGTTAACTTAGTAACTCTGACAGAGTCAATAATTCGCATGAGTTACGCTTTTGGAAACCAATCCCAGCATTGATTATTTATATAAGGGTCAGAAAGAGATCCCACAGATCGCAGGGGAAGGTGCTAAGCACATGGGCACTACAACTGGGCGAGATAGTGGTGGCATAACGTCAAGGGCGAGGCAGTGTGGCCTTGCTGTGTGCAGGAACAACAACATGGAGGGAGAGAGAGACTATTGCTGGTTGTGAAAGCAGAGACTCACAAGGGTGAAGGACGAAGGGTTCAAACCTTAACTATCCTAATCGAGGTAGTATGTAAAGGAGGCTTCCCTCAAGGAGTACAAGTCAAATAACAATTAGATTTCTTAGAAAAACTTGCTATCGTGCTAAAATTTTGTGGAGAACACGAGAATAACTCACAGATGTTTTTAATGTAAAAATTCCATCTTTAAAAGAAAACAACAGTTTGCAAACAGATCTTGTTCTTCAATTCTATTTATTACACTGGTATAAAACAACCCAACTGTAGTTCTAAGTGCATAATACAAGAGTAGTGACCATAAATAGACTCAACTAGAAGGCCACAGATTGCTACACCACTCCTAACTAAAGTTGTTATTCCAGACTATAAGCAATGGCAATGCCACACATCGTAACTTCAAAACTGTACAAGGGTTGGACATTGACCACTTGGAAAGAATGGTGACTACTGGTTCCACACTCTCGTTGAGAAAAACCCCACGAGCTTCCATTGAAAGGAAAGTAAGAGTTATAGAGCCAAGTTCAACTCTCCATTATAATTCAAATTCGATAAGCAATTTAATCAACGGTGAAAAATAATAGCCAGAATTAGCAAAGACTTCAAGAGTGAAGGAGTTTATAGATTTTAAAGGAAACAAGAGACAATAATAACACAATAACCGTAGAGTAATGAAGAGGATCTTTCTCTATACAAGAAAACAAATTGTTGGGCAAATTAAAAACGAATTTGCAGAGAGTAAAAACACAACAAACGCAGAGTAATGAAGAGGAATTTTCGTTGTTCAAGCAAACAACTTGATGGGCAAATTTAAAATGAATTTGCAGAGACTAAAAACACAATAATCGCAGAGGCTAAGGAGGGAATAAATTCCCAGGAGAGAATTCCTTGCTGGGCAGAGAAATGATCCTACACTTATTATCCATGCACAAGAAAGCAGGGCATTTGAATCAAAATCTTTAACACCAGAGTGAAAGATAGTTGATTCAGCTCTTGGCCGACTACTCAGGCACTGACTAATAACTTAAAGGATAAAAGAACAGAAGATAAAAACACAAATTTTCTTTGTATTAAAAACAATAAAAAAAATGCAGAGAAGTCATTTGCATTTAGAGTTTGGGTTCTCCATTGGAAATCAAATCAAGGTATAGTGAGCATAAGGCTGTGATAACTTTGAATTCTCTAATCATAAAACGTTGGGCTC
Organism: Picea sitchensis; assembly: GCA_010110895.2. Taxonomy (NCBI): domain Eukaryota; kingdom Viridiplantae; phylum Streptophyta; class Pinopsida; order Pinales; family Pinaceae; genus Picea; species Picea sitchensis. Next base: position 28,409 of record SNQJ01S0128285.1, read on the forward strand.
ATCAAGAAAAATTCGCTGAAAGAAAAAGAAATATCTGGATAGTATTATGTTGAATAAATCATAAACTTTAACACAATAGAAGTACCTTAACTGAAGGTGCGGGAACATAATTTAACTACCCTTCAACCAAATTTCACAAGCGTAAATTGATGGGACAAAAAATTAACTAAATTTTTAACACAGCGATGCACGCGTGATTTCGACGTTAGAGAGATGCATATACAGGGAATTTAACTACCATTCAATACAATATATACATATGCGTACCGTAGCCAAATGCAAATGCTCCAAAATCATTTCTCCGTGCACGCTCCATCCAACTCCCGCTTGCCAACCGATGTGACCTCACCGATACCTCCTAGCCAATGCTAGGGGTAATCTTCTTCCCCCTAAGCCCCCCAAGCCACAAATGGGCCACACACACAATACCAGAGAATGCTAGCTCCCAGCTTGCCTCGCAAGGTCAAGCTACCACTCCTTACCTGAGCTAGGTATCCCAACTCCCACAAAAGAAACTCAGTCAAGATAAAATTCATCAGTGTGATGTTACACAAGCCAGATGTGTCTTACACTCCTCCTCCACCATCATTTTTATAGATTTTTCTTACTCATTAGTTTCCCAAAACCCTCATTAGATTCCTTTTTCATTTAATTAATTTATAAAAACTTTCCCTGTACACATGTTGTCTGATACCCTAGTTGCACCAGAAAATCAATTTTATTAATTAATTAAATTTGTTTATTTCCCTCACCCACCTAAAAGCGTTCCTAAAAATGATCCTCGATGTCCCATTATTCCCTTACAATTCTTAAATGACTTACGCCTTACTTAACTTCTAGTTGAGTTCATAAATAGAAAGTTCCAAAGGCTAGATTCCTTACTAGGTTAGACATTCCCTTTTTTCTTTAAGTTTCCCCTTTTCTTTAAGTTTCCCATTTTCCTTAGGTTTCCCCCTTTTCTTAAAGTTTCCATTTTTCTTAAAGTTTCCCCTTTTTCTTAACTAAGTTCAAAATTAGCAGGTTTAGACAAAAACAACCAATACCCCTTTTATTAATTAAACCTTTATTAAAATTTCCACTTTAATTATTAGTGCTTGAATTTTCTTTACCCCCTTTGTGTTATATGTCTAATTAGTGTTTTTTTTGTTCAAAGGTTCTACTCAGACCTAGGTTTTCAATTCACTAGGCTTGGCAACATTTTTGAAGGGAATTTTTTTTTATTAAACTTTACTTATCACATCATTCATTTTAAGTCCGACCAGATCCTAAGGAGGCATAGTTTTCTAGGCATTAGGTTTAATAACTTACCATAGTTAAAATCGAGACGTTCCCTTCAGGACACACCACGTGCTCCAAGGGTGCCACTCACCTCTTTCTATTTTATTCACACGATGTGCCCTTCAAGATGCACTACGTGCTCCAAGGGTGCCACTCACCTCTTGACTGGATTTGGTAGATGTCAAACCCCTGGAGTCAATACTCTGTCAGGTGATCTTGTGGGAGACTAAGGGCCTCTAAGGAATAAGGACCCTGCGTTATTGCATGCCCTTAGAATCATCCTGAGTGATTATCACAGTCTACCCTCACGGCATCACATGTCTCTCAAACTAGGTAATTTTTAACCTACAGTTCGAGCCACGACGGGAGTGCTAGAAGTTTGTGGCAGGGCTACTGCCACACCTCTCCCTCAATGTCTCTAGTTTTCGTGCATGACCCCTTTACTCCAAATGTGAGTTTTTTTGGAAAGATATCGTCATCCTACATCCATCAATGAATCATGTCAACAATAAAAATCAACATCATAATATCTAATCATATGTACATATGTCACATCAACAACATTCAAACCCTAACAATTCACTCCCTGACTTGATCCAGAGTCCAAGGGGTTTCATTGATGCCTCGACATCCTCAACGTCTAGAGTCCTGCACACTCAAGAGAACCCAGTCAATAACACCTATCTATGTAAATACAACAAAATAACATATCGTCAAATCCACAATATCTCATAATCATAATCAAAACAACCAATAGTATAATGACCAGGATCAATTGCACACAAGTTTCCTCAAAGAATAAGTTCACTCAATGTGCACAAGAGAGGGATGTTACATACACCCCCTCTTGTTTTAAACTTCATCCAGAAGTTTCACAGTATGTAAGTGCCAAAATAAAGTGTATCAAAATATCATAGGTCTAGCTACCAAACAAAAATGGAAACTGTTGACGCATATCATATGCGTCCTCCCAGGTCACCGAGTGGCAACTATAGTTGTCCCACTGGACCTTGACTTGATCTATTGTTCGATGTCATAGCTTTCAAATGCGATGGTCTAGGATGCGGATTGGCTCTGCCGTGAGCGCACCTTCGTCTGATACCTGCAAAGAACTCATGTCAATAACATGTGTAGGATCACTAACATAATGTCTCAAAAAAGATATGTGAAAAACATTGTGCATACACATCAAAGAATCAAGAAAAGCTAGTCGATAAGCCACATGCCCCTTCCGNAGGAGAGATTTTAGCACCCTTTCCAAACTTGATCAAACTCTTACGTGGTTTCACCCGCAAGAAGACTCGATCGCCAACTTCATAACTATGATCGACACAATGTGCATCGACATAACTCTTCTATTGATCTTGTGCTTCCTTGATCCTTTGTATTATTGTTTTCATTTGATCTTCCATTTCTTTGATCTCTTTTGGTCCCACCAGGACCCTATCCTCAAGACGATCCCAACTCAAGGCGTCCAACACAGTCGCCCATAAAGAAACTCGAAAGGTTCCATATTAATGGTGCTTTGATAACTGTTGTTGTATGTAAACTCTACGAGTGGCAATAATTCTTCCCAATGCTTATGTTGGTACATCACGTACATACACAACATATCCTCCAAGATTTTGTTTGTTTGCTCGATCTTCCCATCTGTTTTCGGGTGATACGCAGTACTAAAGTTAAGTTGGGTTCCCAAGGCCTATTGGAAACTAGTCCAAAATCATCCTGTAAACACCGATCCTCTATCTAATATAATCCTCTTAGGCACACCATGAAGCCTCACAATATCACTGATAACATAACATTCCAGGTGTAATAATTTTAACATCTACATCAATCATCCACCAATAAAATTGAGGGCACAATTAAGGTTGTCGATCCATCATGAGACAACATAAGAGAAAGCGCACAGTAAACGGCTATATTTTGTTGCCTAAGGAAATTTGATCATAAGCATAAACTCATACGTCACCTAGAGTTGAGGCGCAAGAGTATCATGGCTTAAATCACTTCGCAATTATCTAAATCCTAACCATTGTTCACCACATCACAATCATTACGCGCGAGTAGTCGAAAAAATTTAACCATCATTCATGTCACCAACACCATTTGCGCAAAATTCAGAGATCTAACCCATCATGAAATACATAAATCCCTAAATACGAGTATGTCTGAGATCCACACCAAATCTAACTGTGCAAAGAGCCCAACATTCTAACCATCATTAATACACATCATTTAGTGCACCAAAATCATAAAACTAAAACTATTAGATATTACATAAAATCAATGTGTCCAATGTTTCGATTCCATTAACGCATTAATTCCACATCAGTTGTTCAAGGCGCAAGAACATACAGTTAAGGAATTAATCATACCATATTAATAGTTCATCGTAGTGCAAATAGTGATCTACTCTACTAAGTCATTCCTTTAAGCAATGTTGAAAAAATCCTAAGAAATGTAACAACTATAATCCATCATCCATCATTTTATTCACTAAGAGATTCATCATAAAGAAGAAGATTCATCAAGGATAAATCCATTGTAGAAAAGAGGATTTATATAATGAAAGTTCAAGTAGTTTTTATGGCATAAAAGAAATAAATTCAATAACGTTCTTCACAACCTCTTCTAATTTCAACTATCAATCTAATCCTTACTATATTTATTTTCATCTTATATGTTTGAAGTATGATACGAATTATATCAAGTATTAAAATAATTTCGATGTCTCTTCATAACCTTATTGAATATGCCATCCCCTTTTATTTAATATATATATTTTTCCAATTTAAAATTTGATATAAATTAAAGGGCTACCTTATTCCACAGGAAAATTCTCATTATTTTTATAAAAATAAATTGTTCTCACAACAGGCCTTACATCAATGTTCCTTGATATCTTAAGCCAAAAACACCAAACGTAGCTACACATATTTTCACATTCCTTACAATAGGAACATCTTCTCCTGAAGATCCAAATGAGGAAAAAATTCGAAGGAAAAGTGTCCTTCAAACATAGCTATGTACTGTAGCTACTGATACCATCGCTAAATACTAGACTGCAAATATTTGATCCTCTATCGCATCATACCAACCATCACATTAGTTAAGTTAGTAAAGGTTTCCAAGATTTAACGCTAAAATCCCTATTCCGGTTATTGGAGAGCTATAACTGTCGTTGTGTTGGGACATTATCTACCAAGTGTCAAGCTTTAAAAATTAAAGCTACAAGTTCCTACGACCACCCACAACTCAACACCTGGAAATCGTGGAACCTGGGAATAATTAGGTGGAAGACTATTTAGCTAACCTAACCCGCGGAGGGAAATTCTAATGAAACTAAAGTCTTCAGCAAGGGAGCATAATCTGAAGGTTAAGAACAGAGACAAAACGCATCATGCCAACCGTCCTTCTTTGTAATTTAATGAATTGGTAGGGACAACATCAATAAAGGCTTCCCGTGACTTTAAAGGGAAAGATACCATCAATTCGTGTCGATTAACTTAGTAACTCTGACAGAGTCAACAATTCGCATCAGTTACACTTTTGGAAACCAATCCCAGCATTTATCATTTATATAAGGGTCATACAGAGATCCCAGAGATCACAGAGGAAGGTGCTAAGCACATGGGAACTATAGTTGGGTGAGTTAGGGGTGGCAAAACTTCGAGGGCGAGGGAGTGCAGCCTTGCTGCGTGCAGGAAAAACAACGCGGAGGGAGAGAGAGACTATTGCTGGGCATGAAAGAAGAGACTCACAAGGGCGAAGGATGGATGTTTCAAACCTTAACTATCCTAATCGAGGTAGTATGTAAAGGAGGCTTCCCTTAAGGAGTACAAGTCAAATAACAATTATATTTCATAGAAAAACTTGCTATCGTGCTAAAAACTGTGGAGAACATGAGAATAACTCACAGATGTTTTTAATGGAAAAATTATGTCTTTAAAATAAAACAACAGTTCGCAAACGGATCTTGTTCTTCAATTCTATTTATTACACTGGCAGCAAACAACCCAACTGTAGTTCTAAGTGCATACTAAAAGAGTAGCGACCATAAATCGACTCAACTAGAAGGCCACAGATTGCTACACCGCTCCTAACTAAAGTTGTTATTCTAGACTATAAGCAATGGCAATTCCACACACATCGTAACTTCAAAACTATACAAGGGTTGGAAAACGACCACTTGGAAAGAATGGTGACTATTGGTTCCACACTCTCGTTGATAAAAACCCCATGATCTTCCATTGAAAGGAAAGTCAGAGTTATAGTGCCAAGTTAAACTCTCCATTATAATTCAAATTCGACAAGAAAATTAATCAACGGTGAAAAATAATAGTCGGAATTAGCAAAGACTTCAAGAGTGAAGGAGTTTAGAGATTAGAAAGGCAACAAGAGACAATAATAACCCAATAACCATAGAGTAATGAAGAGGAACTTTCATTGTACAAGCAAACAAATTGTTGGGAAAATTAAAAACGAATTTTCCGAGAGTAAAAACACAATAAACGTAGAGTAATGAAGAGGAATTTTCGTTGTTCAAGAAAACGACTTGCTGGGAAAATTAAAAACAAATTTGCAGAGAGTAAAAAGACAATAATCACACAGGTTAAGGAGGGAATAAAATCCCAGGAGAGAATTCCTTGCTGGGCATAGAAATGATCCTACACTTATTATCCATGCACAGAAAAGCAAGGCATTTGAATCTAAATCTTTAACACTGGAGTGAAAGACAGTCGATTCAACTCCTGGCCGACTACTCAGGAACTAATTCATAACTTAAAGGATAAAGGATCAAATGATAAAAACACAAGTTTTCTTTGTATTAAAAACAATAAAAAAAAAGAAGAGAAGTCATTTGCATTCAGAGTTTGGGTTCGCCATTGGAAATCAAATCAAAGTACAATGAGCATAAGGCTAGGATAACTTTGAATTCTATGATCATAAAACGTTGGTCTCATCAAGAAAAATTCGCTGAAAGAAAAAGAAATCTCTGGATAAAATTACGTTGAATAAAACATAAACTTTAACACAATAGAAGTACCTTAATTGAAGGCACGGGAACATAATTTAACTACCCTTCAACCAAATTTCACAAGCGTAAATTGTCAAGACAAAAAATTAGCTAAATTTTTAACAAAGTGACGTACGCGTGCTTTCAACGTTAGAGAGATGAATATACAGGGAATTTAACTACCATTCAATACAATATATACACATGCGTACCATAGCCAAATGTGAATGCTCCGAATTTGTTTCCCCGTGCGCACTCCTTCCAGCTCCCGCTTGCCAACCGATGTGACCTCACCAGTACCTCCCAACCAATGCTAGGGGTAGTTTTCTTCCCTCTGAGCTCCCCGAGATGCAAAGGGGCCACGCACACAATACAATAGAATGTTATCTCCTAGCTTGCCTCACAACATTGAGCTACCATTCATTACCCAAGATGGGTATCCCAACTCCCACAAAAGAAACTCAGTCAAGATAAAATTCGACAGCGTGATGTTATGCAAGCCAGATGTGTCTTAAAATCCTCCTCTGCCATCCTTTTTATAGAGTTTTCTTAGTCATTAGTTCCCAAAACCCTCATTAGATTCCTTTTTCATTTAATTAATTTCGAAAATCCCCCCTCGTACACATGTCGTTAGATCCCCTAGTTGCACCAGAAAATCAATTTTATTAATTAATTAAATTTGTCTATTTCCCTCACCCACCTAAAAGTGTTCCTAAAAACGCTCCTTGGTGTTCCATTATTCCCTTACAATTCTTAAATGACTTGGGCCTTACTTAACTCCTAGTTGAGTTCATAAATAGAAAGTTCCAAAGGCTAGATTACTTACTAGGTTAGACATTCCCCTTTTTCTTTAAGTTTCCCCTTTTCTTTAAGTTTCCCATTTCCCTTAGGTTTCCCCCTTTTCTTTAAGTTTCCCTTTTTCTTAAAGTTTCCCCTTTTTCTTAACTAAGTTCATAATTAGTAGGTTTAGACAAGAACAACCAATACCCCTTTTATTAATTAAACCATTATTAAAATTTCCACTTTAATTATTAGTGCTTGAATTTTCTTTACCCCCTTCCTGTTATATGTCTAATTAGTGTTTTTTTGTTCAAAGGTTTTACTCAGACCTAGGTTTTCAATTCACTAGGCTTGGCGACAGTTTTTAAGGGAAAAATTGTTATTAAACTTTACTTATCACATCATTCATTTTAAGGCCGACCAAGTCCTAAGGAGGCATACTTTTCTAGGAATTAGGTTTAATAACTTACCATAGTTAAAATCGTGACGTGCCCTTCAGGACGCACCACGTGCTCCAAGGGTGCCACTCACTTCTTTATGCTTTATTCGCGCGATGTGCCCTTCAAGATGCACTACATGATCCAAGGGTATCACTCGCCTCTTGACTGAATTTGGTAGACGCCAAACCCCTGGAGTCAATACTCTGTCAAGTGATCTTGTGGGATACTAAGGGCCTCTAAGGAATAAGGACCCTGCCTTATTGCATGCCCCTTAGAATCATCGTGAGAGACTGTCATAGTCTGCCCTCACAACATCGCGGGTCTCTCAAACTAGGTAATCGTTAACCTACAGTTCGATCCACGACGAGAGTGCTAGTAGTTTGTGATAGGGATGCTGCCACACCTCTCCCTCAATGTATCTGGTTGTCGTGCATGACCCCTTTACTCCAAATGTGAGTCTGGTCAGCAAGCTATCGTCAACCTGCATCTATCAACAAATCATGTCAACAATAACAATCAACATCATAATATCTAATCATATGTACATATGTCACATCAACAACATTCAAACCCTAACAATCCTCTCCCTGACTCGATCTGGAGTCCAAGGGGTTTCATCGATGCCTCGACATCCTCAACGTCCAAAGTCCTAAACACTCAAAATAACCCAGTCAATAACATATGTCTATGTAAATAAAACAAAATAGAATATCGTCAAATCCACAATATCTCATAATCATAATCAAAACAACTAATAGTATAATGACCCGAATCCTTGCACACAAGTTTCCTCAAAGAATAAGTTCACTCAGTGTGCGCAAGAGTGGGATGTTACAGATGTCAAAGGGGGAGAAAGAGCTATTAGAGGCATGATTTCAGGGGGAATGATGGTCACATGGGGAGTATGAGCAACAACATGGAGAGTGTTGCCATTAATTCCAAAGGGGGAGATTGTTGATAGATTGGGTTGGTTGTCATTGATATCAACCCTTGAAGCAATTCCAATAGAGAATTCTGGTAGCCCCAGAGGTGTGGTTAAGGAACCCAAGTTTTTTTTAGGTATTTGGACATAAATATCAATGAATATGCAGGTAATACTATCATGGATGGATAATACATGTCATGTCATTTCCGTTGATATGTGGTACGTCACGTAGTTCCTCACGGTTGAGGAGATATGTCTTAGTGAAGTTGAAGAACCCTCATGAGTCATCTAGAAGCCCCCAAAAGGTCAAAGAAGTCAATTATTCTAGAAGCTCCTAGAAGAATTTTACTAGTCAAAGTGGTTATAACTAGGAGTTAATCATGGGTAAAGTTGTTGAAATAAGAAAATAATTAAAAATAAACTAGTTGCAACAAGAAGTCGCAAGTTTACTATTTATGGATAAAGTGGTTGCAAGTGGGTAAAGTAGTTGAAAGTGAGTTATCCCTAAAAGAGGGAAGTTTGGTAAAACAGTTAGAAGATAACCCCTAAAGGAAGTCACTTGGAAAGTATAAATAAGAGAGAAAGGGAATGCCATTATCACCTATTGAGCACATTGAATATCTATTTTGTGAAAGGCTTATTGCAGGTACTCATTGATACATCTATAGTTGTGCAAGTCTGAGGAAGTGAATATAGAGTGACAACATGGTTTTTTAGCCGAATTGGAGAAGGAAAAGATCATGAAAAACCCTAGTTAGAGTCATCCACATGAGTCACCCAGTAGATGTTCTGTGAGGCACCCCCGTGGGTTGCGTAGAGCTTGTCATGCAAGGCCTTGCACAACACCTCACCTGCGCCATGCGAGGCACTTCTAGACCTGAGGATGAGAGGTGATTCAAGTTGCAGAGGCTGAGCAGAGGTTACATGAAGCTCAATAGTGACCAGGCACAACATATATATCTACATGATACTTGAAAATCATGAACCAGGTAAAATCAAGGATAGAGGGATGGTGAGTTTGAGTAATGACAAAGGAGATGCCCAGTATGTTCTTCTTGTGGATGGTCTGAAACATAATTTGCTCAGTACTAGTTAAAAGTGTGACAGAGGCAGTGAAGAGGTGTTCACGTCCAAAGAGTGTAAGGTAAATGTAAACTCAAGAAAAGTAGTGAATAAAGGCATAAGGACAATTAATGATGTTGATATTGAACCCTCCCCTACAAGTAAAGAAGAAGACACATATACAATAAAAGAATGTTCAGTTAGCATCTATCCCATGGAAGAAGTAGAAGAAGAATCATGTCATAAGCTGGAAGCAGAAGTTTTGAAGGTTGAGAAGTCAAACACCCAAATCAAGTTCTTGAACAGTTCCATGACCCTGGATAAGATCTTGGATAGTCATAGATCACCAAATGACAAATCTGGTATTGGATACAATAAGGAAGAAATCGGTACTCCTAAGAAACCTGATACAGGTCCTTCGTCTGTGAAAAAGAAAAGCAGGTATGAGAGTGGTTGTAGCGGTTTTTTCTTGTGATTGAATATGGTCATAAAAGCCTTGGATTGTATGCATCATGGAAGAAAAATGAAATTGCAGTAATAGAGATCAATGATAATCAATGGGGAGATCCAAGGGTTATTTAAAAAGTACAAGCTACAATTGCATAGTGTTCAAGTAGGACAACGACATTCACAGTAGCAACATTCTGATGTAAAAAATTATATACATGACATTTTGTAGAGATAACAAGAGGAAAGACCTTGTCAAGGAAAGCTAACCTTTTAGAAATAAAGGAGGAGAACAATCAGAAGAAGAGAGATAACAATGACAGGGGGAGTCATCCAGTTATGACAAGAAAAGGTTGATGAAGGAGTCCCAGTAAGAGAGGTGAGCAATATTGAGTATTCCACAGAGGATACAGTGGAAGCTGAAGATGAACAGATCCAAAAATCAGAAGGAGAAGACTCTGGTTTAGATACAAATATTCTGCAGGGCCTCAAATAAGAGAGTCCATCCCGTCAGGGGGAGTTTGTGTTGGTTGAATATCTGATACCTCCTAAAGATACAGCAACAACTCAGGGGGAGCGTGTTTTCTTTGACATTGATGTCAAAGGGGGAGAAAAGGAGTGGTTTGGACCATATACTACAGTTGGAGGTCCAAACAGATTAGAGCAGCCATTCAGGGTTGCCATCAATGCCAAAGGGGGAGATTGTTGGCATGTTTACAATAAGAGCGTGCTTGTTCTTGATGGCAAGAACAACAACAACGATGGCATGTCTACAGGAAAGAACAACATCAATGATAGCATGTTTACAGTTATTGATGGAAAGAACAACAACAATGAAGGTATGGTTACAGGAAAGAATAGTAGCGATGTTGGTAGGTTTACAGTTGGGAGATAGCAATGGAAAACAAGCAGGCAAGGAAGATTAGTAGCGATGATGGCATGGAAAGATCAGAAGTGTAATAGTGAAGAGAAACAGTGATCGTTGGATCCCATTCAAAATTCCCGATGACCATCAGATATGAATCCAGACAGGAGGAGCACAAAGATGGAGGACAGATCTCAGGCGTTAGATCCGAGCGCGGGGTTCGACCATCGTTGGATCCAGGAGAACTTGCACGTTCTTTAAAGTGCTAGGAGAAGCGGGCTTACAAAGTCCCGAAAGCTGAAGTTCTGGGGCGGAGGATAGCTGTCCGATCACCATGGATCATGGACCGTTGATCCGACTCCATTTCAGAGTTTCGGATACCGGGACTTGGAGGTGTCAAGAACACTTACAACAAGAATGCTGAAATTGTGAAATGCGAAACGCCGAAATACGTTGATCTGACTCAATTTTGAAGTTTTGGATACCAGGAGATGGAGGAGTCAATAGTTGAGACTCTTCATCAACAAGAGTCCTGAAATCGTTAAATGTGAAATGGTGAAATGATCTGAGCCATTGGATCGAGGAGATCGTGGACCGTTGATCCGACTCCATTTCAGAGTTTCGGATACCGGGAGATGGAGGAATCAAGAGTCGAGACTCTTCATCAACAGGAGTTCTGAAATCACGAAATGCGAAATCACGAAAAGTCAAAGACTCCATATCGGAGTTTCAGATACCGAGAGTTGGAGGATTCAAGAGTCGAGACTCGTCAACACAGGAGTCCCGAAGTCGCGAAATACGAAACGTCGAAATTGCGAAAGCACTTTATGGATAAGCGCTTGGTCACCAAAGGTGGTCACATCGTCGAAGAGCTGTAGAGAAGAGCTCGAAGAAACAAAATCCATTTCGGAGTTCACGACTTGGAGAGTCGAGATGCCTCACAACAGGATTGCTGAAATGCCAAAATGAGAAACATGTTTTGGCTTAGCCAGTGGTCACATCTGCGGAAGATGGAGGAAGGAGCTAGTGCAACCAAGCTCCATTTCGGAGATCGCGACTTGGAGATTCGAGATGCCTCACAATAGGAATGCCGAAATGCCGAAATGAAAAACACTTCTTGGCTCAGCCTGTGGTCACCACCTGAGGCCACATGTAAAAGGAAAGGTGAAAGGTGCCAAAGGCACAAGGCACAATAGGTTCAATGTGTAACTGCCAGAAACGACTAATGGTTTCTGCTAGAGGACTCAAAGAGACTTTAGAGTGATCGATAGAGAAGATAAAGAGTCTCAAGGCATCTTCCAGTGGAATGAAGACTACTCATAGAGGCTATTGACAGATGTAACATAGTTGGAGTCTAGAACTGCAACAGAGGGAATGGGCTCGACTATGACAGAGAAGACGAAGAGTCTCAACTATTGGAGAGGCTAAGGAATCTCAGCATAACACCCAGTGATGATGGACGCATGGGTTTAACCACCAGAGAAGATGAAGAGTCGTTATGATGATCAGGCAGAGCACTCGTTGTGAAGAGAGCATGTAGAAGCATTGCGCAGGAGAATGCACAAGGTGCACAGAAACTATAAGAATGCAGAACAAAGAAGAGATGAGGTTGTTGATGTTTAGAGTGATTCAAGGGTGTAAAAGGAGGCAGCATGCAGTAGTTGAAATGCACAGAAGAGTAAAAGTGCATTGAATGAACATGGCACATAGAGCATAAAAGGCAGAAGAATAGAAAGCGCAAGGCATGTGTACAGGAAGGCAGTGAGGTAGACAAAGCAGGGAAATGTAGCAGAATAGTGATGAGACTAGTAAGCCATTGTTGAACATTATATCACTGTAATAAGTTTCAGTAGCAAAGATTTATATTTCAGGGTGGTAAGGAGGTGCTAGGGAGGATTGTTGTCCTCGGAGATTCAAGTGGGTTCTTGAACATAGGGAGTTGTAGCTTCCATCTGGTTGCAGCCAGAGAAACAAGGGTGGCAGGGTGGTGCAAGCGAGAACTGTTGTTCTCTGATATACAGGTCGGTGCCTGTGTAACAGGAAGTTGGTGCTTCCATCCAGTTGGTGTTGGAACTCTTAGGGAGCTGGTGCTTCCTTCTAGTTGGTGCTAGAGAAATCAGGGATTTGGTGCTTCCTTCTAGTTGGTGCTAGAGAAACCAAGGAGTTGGTGCTTCCTTCTAGTGGGTGCTAGAGAAACTAGGGAGTTGGTGCTTCCTTCTAGTGGGTGCTAGAGAAAACAAAGAGTTGGTGCCCTCAGAAAGTAGCAGCTTGCAAAACAGAGGTTGTAGCCTCATTATGAGTTGGAGCTCATATGTATGATAATGTAAAGAATTTAAAGATTACTTATCATATAAAGAAGAAGAGGTTTTTACCCTTTATGGGTTTCCTCAGGAAATATCTATCTCTGTGTATCACATATGCGTGAATGATGCTAAATGTTCTATTGTTTACTTCCCCGCATTATTGTCAACGTCATTGAGTGATCCGTAAAGAGTTCAAAGTAAGCATAATTGTTTAAGCAAGGTAACAACTGATTCNTCGAAGGATATATTCCCAAGAAGGAGCTCGAGGATGGGGAACTCCAGCTAGAAATTGTCCCTTCTCCTTATTAATTCCTTAGATGTGTATGGTGTTGTTTTATGGTAAATAGAAAGGGCCTGATTGGTCCGATAGCTAACAAAAATCAAGGAGGAGCAGGGTCTTATTGTTGAGGCTCCCGACTTAATGCAAGAAGTTGTTGTGGTGATGTTTGGAGCAATGGAAAAAATAGAAAAAGTTACATTCATCCTTGAACAAGTTCGACTTTGTTTGGATCGTAAGGATTACATGCGTGCTCAGATTACTTCTAAGAGGATCCGCCCTAAGGATTTGAAGCTTGTACGTTGAAAGAGAAGAAGAAGAAAAAGAGGGTGATAATGTGGTTGAAGGGGCTCCTTCTTATACACCTTCACTTCTAGAGTTGAAGAGCATATACTATGAACTGATGATTAGGTATTTCTCTCACAATAATGATTACCTGGAAATATTTTGCAGCTACAATGCAAATTATGATATACCCTCAGTGAAGGAATACTCGACACAGTGGATTCCTGTTTTGAGAAAAATATGTTGGTACCTAGTGTTGTCACCATGAGGTTTAAACTTTTGTAGTGCAACTTAAGACCTCGGAAGTAATTTGGTCAAATTTTGGTGAGGGACACTCCTTTAGGGGCAATGATTTATCTTTTTAGCATCCATCTAACCTAGGATAACCCTTTGGTAAAAGAAGTTATTGATACTCTTAATGCATTCAAGATTCAATTTAAAGGCTACATTATAGATTGTGGCTTAAGGAGATCAAGTAATCATGTTATGTATGCTGAATGTTTCCTTATGTTTATGGAATCACGACTCAACCCTTACAAGTTTAGA
>SNQJ01S0128287.1:20613-32260 GCA_010110895.2 Picea sitchensis
ATATTTCCTGAGGAAACCCATACAGGGTAAAAACCTCTTCTTCTTTATATGATAAGTAATCTTTACATTCTTTACATTATCATACATATCAGCACCAACTCATAATGAGGCTACAACCTCTATTTTGCAAGCTGCTACTTGCTCAGAGAACCAACTCTCTAGATTCTCTAGCACCAACTAGAAGGAATCACCAACTCCCTGGTTTCTCTAACACCAATTGGAAGGAAGCACCAACTCCCTGGTTTCTCTAGCACCAACTAAAAGGAAGCTACAACTCCCTGGTTTCTCTAGCACCAACTAGAAGGAAGCTACAAATCCCTGTGTTCAAGGACCCACTTGAACCTATGAGGAAAACAATCCTCCCTAACACCTCCCTACCACCCTGAAATATAAATCTTTGTTATTAAGAATTATTACAACGATATAAAGTTCTTCAATGGCTTACTGGTCTCATCACTGTTCTACTACACTGCATTGCTCTATCTGCATCAGTGTCTTCTGTACACTCCTTGCACTTTCTATTCTTTTTCCTTTTATGCTCTATGTGCCATGTCCCTTCAATGCACCATTCCCCTTCTATGCATTTCTGCTGCTGTGCTCTACCTCCTTCTTCACACCTTAATCACACCCAACCACAAAAACCCAGATCTCTTCTTTGTTCTTCATTCTTATCGTCTCTGTGCTCCTTATGCATGCAATATGCACCAAGCTCCTGCATGCTCTCCATGTCCCACTTTTCTCCACATCGGGGTGTTTACTCGCACTTCTCTTTTCCACCTGTTCCCTGCCTGTAGCCTCCATGCCCTATCTTTTCTTCTTCTTCTCCTCATGTTGAGTACTCTACTTGATCATCATTGCAACTCTTCAGATTCTCTGGTGATTCCACCCACATGTCCAGCATCACTGGGTGTTATACTGAGATTCCTTGGCCTATCGAGCAGTTGAGACTCTTCATCTTCTTCATCATAGTTGAGCTCATCCTCTGGAAGATACCATCATTCGTTTCTAGAAGTTACACTATGAAGTGAAATAATAGACCCTCGATCATATTCAAAATCACCTGCACCATTGGCTAGAGTTTGTAGGGTCTTGCGTTTAATTCACCGTTTCGCATTTCGACATTTCGGGATTCCTGTTATTAAGGTTTCTTTACGCTTCACGTACTGATCCCCAAAAATCCAAAATTGAGCTTGGTTGCACTAGCTCCTTCCTCCATCTTCCGCTAATGTGACCAATGGATGTGACCATAGGCTGAGCGAAAACATGTTTCGCATTTTGGAATTTTGGCAATTCGACAATCCTGTTGTGAGGCATCCCGACTCTCCAAGTCGTGATCTCCGAAATTTTGAAATGGAGCTTGTTGCTTCAATATTTTCTCTACATCTCTTCGACGATGTGAACACCATTGGTGACAAAGCGCTTATCCATAAAGTGCTTTCACAATTTCACAATTCGACATTTCGGCATCCTTGATGCGAAGATTTCTTTACGCTCTATGTCCCGATCCATGAAACTCTGAAATGGAGCTTGCCGCTTCGAGTTATCTTCTACAGTTATTCAATGATGTGACCACTGGAATATGACCCCTCTCCAATCACACAATCACTTCAATCTCCATATCAACTATCCTCGATTCATGGTGATCGGACGANCCCCTGGACTTCAGCCTTCAGGAGTTTGGGGGAGTGATAGAGTTAAAAACTCCCGAAGAAAAAACTCCCAGAGTGAGGTCAGTATTTCATCACTCGATGATGTGTCGTGACCCGAGTGGATGTCACGTGTCACTCAGAATTTTGATTTCCAGTGGCCTGAAATACCAAATCAACTTGACACTTGTTGTTGTCTGATCGTGCCATGTGTCATAGTCTTCCACCTGTCCTTTCTGACGTGGTCTGCCACATTCACCTCCTGGATCTGTCAGCCTAGATCACTTCATGATTTCAACATTCTTGATGTGAATGTTCTTCACTTCCAAGTCCTGATCTGTGAAACTCCAAAATGGAGTTAGATCATCTTTTCAGCTTTCCGCACTTCGCAACTTTGGAACTCCTATGATGAGGAGTCTCGACACTTGACTCCTCCATCTCCAAGTATCCGAGACTCTGAAATAAAGTTGGATCAACGGTCCAAATCAAACTTCAATCTGACATCTAAGGTTATTTCGCGATTTTGCGTATAACGAGTTCGAGAGGTTAGGGAACCCCGTTCATTTGACTTTCCAGTTAGCGAAAGGGTGATCTTTCACCACGTTTCCTTCTTGGATCGACGGTATAGTTTTTTCCTCGATCCAATGGTTGAGATTATATCGTGGTTAAGCATATCACGATTTCACATTTCATGACTTCGGGACTCCTATAGTAAGAGTTTTTGACATCCCCAACTCTCGGTATCCGAAATCTTGGTATCCAAAACTGTCTCCTACTTTCTGGATTTCGACGTTTCACATTTTTCAATTCTAGGACTCCTGTGGTGAAGTGTTTTGACACTTCAACTCCCGGTATTGGAAATTGTCTCTTGTTTTCAGGATTTCAGCGTTTCGCATTTTGTCGTTTCGACATTCTTGTCGTGAGTTGCTTTCTTGACTCCTCCAATGCCCGGTCTAATCTTTCCATGCAATTATCCCTGCACTGCTAATCTTCCTTGCCTACCTATTTTCCATCAAATAAACAAGCACACTCTTGCACTCTTCGTGCACCTCTGCACTATCTCTTCTGAGCTTATGTTGTCCTTGTTTTTCCATCGCTTCATACTCTGATCTTTCCATCAATGACAAACACACCTGCCTGTAAACATGCCAACACAACTACGGTCTGGATACAGTGACAGGTTATAGATCTATGTGAAATAATTTACAGAGGGTCAAAAGTTTTCAAGTGAAAGGAAATCCTAGTTTCAGAAGGCATACGTGGGCTCCATAACAGATAGGGCGTGCACATAGATGGGCTACATCACTACAGGTCGCATATCTGTTGTATTTTTGTATATACATGTTCAGTTCAGGTACGGTTTGATTATAGGGAAGTTGTATAGATTGGATACAGGGCAGTGGTACAGGTTGATATAGTTGTACAACAGTATATCTCAAAGTGACAGGTTGACAATGGTTCCATCATTCTACATCTACTTCGAGGTGGTTGGATGGGGCAAGTATAGGTGGTTGTAGCCACCTTTCGATTCTAGCCAGAGAACATAGTGGGTTGTACCCTCCTTCTGGTTGTAGTCAAAGAATTGGGGAGTTGGAGCTTCCCTCAGGTTGTAGCCTGAGAAACCAGGGGGTTGGAGCCTCCTTCTAGTTCCAGCTGGAAAACAAAGGAAGTTGGTGCTTCCAATAAATTTAACTCTTTAAGACATATAAGAAAAAGTAGTCCATGGTTTTCTCTCGATTTGGGTTTCCACGTAAAACACTGGTGTACTGTGTATGTGTGTGATTGTTTATTTATTATTGCTCATTATTGGATAATAATTCTACATTGATATAAAATTTGAAGAAAAATGATTATAATTATGCTATTACTGATTCACCCCCCCTCTCAGTAATCCAACAATTGGTATCAGAGCAGGTTCCTTCATAAATCAGTTTAACCACTGAAAGGTAAATCATGGAGAGTACCAACTCATATAAAAATGGAATACCATAGTTTGATGGACAAAAGTATGCTTTTTGGAGCATAAGGATGAATACATATATACAGGCACGTGGATTTCAAGTTTGACAATCAATTGTAGATGGATACACAACACCAACAGTTCCACCAACAAATGACAAAGCATTGAAACTCGGTGAGAATAATTCCAAAGAAAAAAATGCACTTTTGAATGGTCTCAGTGATAAAATATTCACCAAATTTGCACATTGTAAATATGCTAAAGAGATTTTGGACAAGCTTCGAAATATTTATGAAGGAGATTCAAAAGTCAAAGCAACAAAGCTTCAAACTTACAGAGGTCAGTTTGAACAACTAAAAATGAAGGAAGATGAAGATATTGCAGTCTACTTCTTGTGATTCGATGAAACAGTGAATACAATCATAGGATTGGGAGAAGAAATCAAAGAATCTATAATTTTTCAAAAGGTACTAATATCTCTTCCTATGAGATTCAACCCTAAGATATCAACACTAGAAGAAAGATCGTATCTAAAATAAGTAAGCATGGATGAACTGCATGGAATCTACATAGCATATGAGATGAGAACTGAACAGGAAAATACAGATGTAAAAGAAGCAACCTTCAAAGAATCCAAAATATCAAAGAAAAAGAAAAAGGAATAAGAAGAATATAGAAGCAGCAACGACGTCTCGGAAGAGGATGAAGAAGTGGCCAACTTCTTCAAAAGACTTAACAAGGAAACCAACGATAGGTATAGACATAAACTTCCTTTAATTTGTTTTAATTGTGATGGTATTGGTCATTTTGCTAACAAATGTCCTCATAATAAAAAGAGAAATGATGAAGGTTACTCAAAAGGCAAACACACATATAAAGCAAAAAGATCTACAAAGAAAGATTTCAAGAAAATCTTATGCATCAAAGATGACATCTCATCATCAGATGAAGATGAAGTCAGTGACAATGAGACAAGAAGAGTTCTATTCATGGCAGTAAAAGACTCTGACAAAGAAGACTCCGAAGAAGAATATGAAGAAGCCGAAGAATAATTCGAAGAAGAAATTGAAGAGGGAGAAGTTGACTTTTGAGAAGAATTAATGTGTGCCATAGAATTTATCAAAAGAGAAAATAACAAGAACAAGAAACTACAAGTAAAACTAGATAAAAAGGAAGACTCTCAAGAACTAGAAAAAATGATCACAAAATTGAAAGTTCAAATAGAAGAAGATAAAAGAATTGAAGAATCACTCAAGGAACAGCTAGAAGAAAATGGCAGGATCATCGAAAACTTGGAAGAAGAGATTGTCACTTTAAGAAAGGACATTCAAAAGAAAAATATGTAGAATAGCTCAAAAGTTTTGGATGACATTATCACCAGTCAAAAATATCATCTTGATAAGTCTTTACTTGGATACAATTAGACAGAAAAGGAATCAAGTTCCAAAACAACAAAGCAAGAAACAAATCCAAAAATCTATGCAGAAACAATCAAAGGGGACATGAAGATATACTAGGAAGATTACAGGGACACTCCTCCACCGAGAAGATTCAGATTTTAGAATCAACAACAAACATATAGGCCTCAAGAAGAAGAAGGATTCATAAGAGCACCTCCTTTAAGAATATCTTCAACTCCCAGGGATCAAACTATATTTTTTGGTTTATGTTATGAATGTAATAATTTTGGACATAAAGTTGTAAATTGCAGAGCTAACAACAGGAACAATAACAACTTTAAGAGTCATACACAAAGGGGTTATTCAAGAAGACCTAGTGAAACACAAAGAAGAATTTACAACAGGTTTGAATCGTTGAGCACTAAAGTGGAATGTTACAAATGTAACAACTTTGGGCACATGGACAAAGATTGTAGAATGACACCTAAAGAACCTCGACAAAATAAAAACAGTCACAGACAAGAACCTCAGAAAGCAATATCAGTATAGAAATGAAGAATTCACAGTCCCTCTACAAGCTAAGAAGAAGAAACATGGTTGGTATGTTGATAGTGGGTGTTCAAAATACATGACATATGATAAAGACAAATTTCTTACATTATGAAAAGAAAGAAATGGATCAGTCTCCTTCAGAAATGATAATTCATCCAAAATCATTGGAGTAGGCACAGTCTGAATTGGGAACAAGAATGAAAAGGCACAAAACGTTCTACTAGTAGAAGATATGAAACATAATATTCTAAGTGTGAGTCAAATGTGTGACCAAGGTCATACAGTTTCTTTCGATTCACAAAAGTGTGAGATAAGAAAAGAAGGTTCAGGGAAATTGGTGGATACAACTACAAGAAATTCAAACAACATATATGTGTTAAGTGAAATTGGAAATGAAAAGTGTTTTATAGGAAAGGAAGATGAAAGTTGGCAATGACACAAAAGAATGGGTCACATGCATTTTGATAACCTTGTCAAAGTCAGAAAAAGAGAAGTAGTCAGAGAAATGCCCTAGATCAAGATACCAACTGACACTTTATGCAAGCATTGTCAACAAGGAAAACAAACAAGGACCATGTTCAAATCAAAGAAATATTCAACAACAAGACCACTGGAAATTGTGCACACTGATCTAGTTGGACCAACTACAACAAAGGGCTTAAGAGGTGAAAGATAATTTATGTTATTAGTTGATGATTATACAAGAATGATTGCAGTTTGCTTTCTCAAGAACAAGTCAGAAGCTTTTGAAAACTTCAAGATCTACAAGGAAATGGTTGAAAATGAGATGGATTCAAGAATCAAATGCTTGAGATATGATAATGGAGGAATGTTCACTTCAAAGGAATTTATGGAATTCTACAGGAGTCATGGAATAAAAGGAAAATTCTTCGTTGCTAGGACACCTCAACAGAATGGAGTTGTTGAAAGAAAGAACATGACAGTATAAGAAATGGCTCGAACAATGATAATGAATTCCAAATTGACAGATATATTTTGGACATATGTAGTGCATAGAAACAACGCTGATAAAACTCCCTATGAGCTATGGAAAGGAAGACCAGCAAATGTGAAGAACTTCAGATTTTTTGGAAGCAAATGCTACATCAAAAGAGAAGATGGTAGAATGGGAAAGTTTGACTCTCATGTGGACAAATGAATACTTGTTGGTTACTCAAGTACAAAGAAATCATACAAGTGTTACAATCTAATATTAAACAAAGTTATGGAAATCATCAACGCAACAATTGATGAAACAGGCAGACCATAATCAAAGGAAGAAGAAAACAAATCAATGGAACAACTTTTCGAAGAAGAAGATGAAAAAGAAGTAGAAAAGGAAGATGAAGGGAATCCGATAGAAGTAGAAGAGAAAGTTCAGCAAGTGTCTCCAAAGACACCTAGTAAACGAGTACAGAAGAATCATCCTTCAGATCAAATTATCGGGAACAAAGATGCAGGAGTTGAGACTAGAAGAAAAATCCATTCACGAGAACAAACACATCTAGCCCTCTTATCTACAATTGAACCAAACTTTTTTTAAGAAGCCAACAAGGATGAATTTTGGAATAAGGCCATGGATGAAAAATTGGATCAAATAGAGAAAAATGACACTTGGGAATTGGTTCCAAGACCAAAGAGTAAGAATGTGATCAACACAAAATAGGTTTTCATGAATAAATTGAATGAAGATGGACAGGTGACAAGGAGCAAAGATAGATTGGTATGTAAAGAATATGCACAGATTGAAGGAATCGACTTTGAAGAGACATTTTCCCCAGTTGCTAGAATGGAAGAAATCTATTTGATTTTAGCTTATACATGCTCTAAAAATATTAAAGTATATCAGATGGACGTAAAATCAGTGCTTTTGAATGGGGAACTTGAAGAAGAAGTCTACATTGAACAACCAGAAGGATTTCAGTTGTCAGAGAACACAGATTATGTGTGTAAATTAGAGAAAGACCTGTATGGTCTAAAACAAACTCCTAGAGCATGGTACTCTAGACTAGATAAGTATCTATAGTAGGTAAGGTTTAGAAAATGAAGTGCAGACAACAACCTCTACATCAAGGTAAGTCAAGGTAATATTTTATTACTTGAAGTTTATGTTGATGATATTATTTTTGGTAATGATGATGATAGGTTAAGACAAAAATTTGCAAAAGATATGCAAAATGAATTTGAAATGTCATTACTTGGAGAACTATCCTTCTTTTTGGGACTTCAGATACGTCAAAGCAACCAAGGAATTTTTATTTCTCAAACCAGGTATATCAGAGAAATTCTAAATAAGTTCGGAATGGAAGATTTCAAACTAGTTATCACTCCCATGCAAACCAGTTGCAAGTTGAGCAAAGATGATGATTCAAAGTCTACAGATCAGAGGCAATATAGGTCAATGATTAGCAACCTACTATATGTGACAACATCTAGACCAGATGTAATGTAGGTAGTTGGGCAGGTGGCACGATTTCAAGCAACACCAAAGGAATCACATGTATTAGTAGTAAAGAGGATTTTCAGATATCTCAAAGGACCAAAAGAGTTTGGATTATGGTATCCAAAAGGAAATGATATATCACTTATTGCCTACACATATGTAGATTGGGTAGGTTGTATTGATGACCGACGAAGCACTGGTGGAGCAGTGTTCTACTTGGGTGAGTGTTTAGTATAATGGCTAAGAAAGAAACGATCATCAATATCTTTATCTACAGCCGAGGCAAAGTATATTGCAATAGAATCATGTTGTACATAGGTTCTTTGGATGAAACAAACTCTGATAGATATATGGGTTGAGTATGATGAGCCCATTCTTATCTATTGTGATAATACAAGCACCATAAGTATCTTGAAAAACCCAGTGATGCACTCCAAGACGAAGCACATTCCAATCAAGTATCATTTTCTATGGGAGAAGGTTGCAGAAAAGAATATCATAGTTGAGTATGTGGGCAAAAAAGAACAAGTGGAAGATATATTTACAAAACCACGTCCATGGGAATCCTTTGAATATCTTCACCAAAGACTTGGAGTTATTTCTACTCCAAAATGAATTCTTTTTGAATGCTTATCTTATATGCCTTATATTTACAAGAGGAAGCACCTTAAGAGGATAGTTCAGTCAGGGGGAGAAGCCCCAGATGGAAAGATAACTTTTCCATTGATGAAAAAGGGGGAGAGTTTTTATTAGATGCAGAGGATAGAGGCATGGTTTTAGGGAGAGTATATTTATCATATGAAAAGGATAGAGGCATGGTTCCAGGGGGAGAATGAATGATATGATTTCAGTATTGCATCAGAGTGTTTCCATCAATGCCTAAGGGGGAGATTGTTGATTAAGGTTGGTTTTCAGTGATGTCAACCCTTGAAGAAAGCCCCACTATACAAAGGTTTGGGTAATGGACCCAATATTGTTTGTGTTGGAAAACGTTTAACAGGTAGCACATGCTTGTCATTGATGGCAAGTACAACAATGAAGATGGCATGTGTACAGGAAGAATGTAACAGACGGGCACCAGAAGTATTTTTGTGAAGACTTTGCAGAGGCACAGAAGTCCAAGAATACCTTGGGGATTCGGAAGTTAAATCTCAGGAGGAACAACATCAAGGAGAATGTGTGCAACAAAGCTCAAGATACAGGAGTTTGCAGAGGAAAAGGAAGACAAAGGTCGAGGCCTTTGAGAACTTGTAATTCTCCCAAGGTTGGGAGGAAAGAGTGCAAAGCTCAAGAAGGAGCACATCCGCCGTCAGATCGGCTGAAGAAAAAGATCTGGAACCATTGGTTTCCACGTTCAGGATAAGCCTACAGAAGGGAGAGATCGAGAGCCGTTGGATCTCATTCAGAAATCCCGCCAGTCGTCAGATCAGACAGGAGCTGCACGAGGTTTACCATCGGGAAAAGCCAAGGTGAAATCCCAAAAGGAGGGTCGATGAGTTCACATTTCGGGAATCCCATGAGACAATGCATTGCGGAATTGAAAAGCTCAAAAGCCCGACGAGTGGTAAGACTGCGATCACGGGGATAACGGTCATATGGGCCAGGAGCCTAGCCAAGAGAGCTAGTGCGTAAAGAGTGCATCGGGATTCAAGGGATCGTGAATCCTGAGGACATACATGTTTCCACATGGGAAAGTCCGAAACCCCGATGAGGACGTTTGGCTGCGGTCATATAGGAGAAGGTCACATGGACCACAAGCTTAGCTAGAGGGCTAATTGAAGTTAGAGGCGTCAGATCTGAGCGCAGGGTCCAACCACCATTTGATCGAGGAAAACCTGCACGATCTTTAAAAGTGCAAGGAGTAGAGGGATCACAAAAACTCGATGTAATATGAGCCATCAAATCAAGATCACATTTGAACCATTGATCGGGGTTTCGAGGATCGCATTTTGGAAATGTCAAAGAAACACTGCAACATGAATCTCGATTTCTCGATATGCAAAATCCCGGCGTAATCTGAGCCATCAGATCAAGATGTGATCTAGACTGTCAACCCGACTCACATAAGCATACCATGTCAGCTAGGAACACGTGGCACAACCAGGTAATGACAAGTGTCAGACTGATTCAACATTTCAGGCACATGTAAGTCACGAATCATAGTGACACATGGCAGTATTCAACACGTGTCAATTCACGTGTGACATCAGCAGATGGACACCACGTCGGAGTTTCAAGGATTGTGTTTTGGAAATGTTAAAGAAACATTGCAACAGGAATCCCAATTTTGCGATAGGAAAAATCGCGACTTAAATCACAGCCGTTGAATCAAGCTTTGATCTGGACCGTTGATTCCAGTCAATGGAGAGGCATCGGGGATCGAGAGTTGGACATGTCAAAGATTATTGACATCAGGAATACTGATATTGCAATATGTGAAATCACGATTCAATCTGAGCCGTCAGATCAAGCTTTGATTTGGACCGTTGATTCTAGTCAATGGAGAGGCATCGGGGATCGAGAGTTGGACATGCCAAAGATTATTGACATTAGGAACCCCGATTTCGTGATATGCGAATTCATGATTTAATCGCAGCCATTGAATAGATATCATATATAGACCATTGACATAACTCCATATCAGAGTTTCATGGATCGCGACATCAAGAGAAATAGAAAACAAGGCAACAAGAATGTCGAAATCGCGATATGCGATATGGCGATTCAATCACAATCGTTAAATCAAGCTTGGATCTGGACCGTAGATGTAACTCCATATCGGAGTTTCAGGGATCGTGACTTGGAGAGGCAAGAACACAATGCAACAAGAATTCCGAAATGCCAAAACCTGGTTTAAAGACAAGATTAATAAAGCTCATCCAACAACATAGATTAACCTGAAGGAGATTTGAGGACTATTGTTGCACGACATAGTGAAACTGCTAGAAACCATTGATGGTTTCTACTAGAGGATGCGAAGACACTTCAGGTTGACTAACAGAGGAGGTGAAGAGTCTCTGAGAGGAATGAAGATGCTCGTGGAGGCAATTGACAGCTGATGAGCATTGAGGCCTGTAACTGAAACAAAGAAGGTGAGTTCGACTGTCATAGAGAAGACGAAGAGTCTCAAACTACCAGAGAAGCTGAAGAGTCACGATGATGATCAGACAGAGCACTCGAGAGGTGGAGGATAATGGCGCAGAGTCAGCATGTAGAGTCATTGTGAACATTGCATGCACAAGGTGCACAAAATCTATAAATACATGGTACAAAGAAGAGATGTTGTTGTTGTTTCTGTTGGAGTTTGTTGTGGTGGTTGTGGATGAAGGTGATTCATGTGTGAAGAAGGAGGAGAGTGCAGCAGCTAAATAGCATAGAAGAGGAACTGTGCAGTGAATGGACATGAAGCATAGAGAATAAAAAAAGGAAGAACATAGAGCACAAGGCATGTGTGCAGGAGGGCAATGAGGCAGACAGAGTAGAAAAATGCAACAGAACAGTGGTGAGTCTGGTAAGCCATTGTTGAACATCTTATCACTGTAATAAGTTTCAGTAGTAAAGATTTATATTTCAGGGTGGTTGGGAGGTGCTCGGGAGGACTATTGTCCTCAGAGGTTCAAGTGGGTGCTTGAACACAGGGAGGTGT
>SNQJ01S0128287.1:50662-71589 GCA_010110895.2 Picea sitchensis
GTATGTGCCAACTCATCAACTACTTGTCTCAACCATGTACCCAACATGTACCTTAACCAAAAACCCTCATCAATTTCATCATCCAAATATGATTTGTAAATCTGTAATAGACCTGATGTATATGATCACATATCTACAAACCTTCCTTAACTTTCACAACAAGAGACTAGCATTTTCATCATTTCTTTAGTCTCACATGACTAGTTTGGTATTAGTCAACAAACCTAACTTGAAATAATCAGAACTATGTACCTGTAATGAATAAAGATACGAAAATAGTACATAATGTTCTTCAGTTTGTTTTATGAAATTCCTCCAGGTGTCACTACTTGGAACCTCTCAGAAAAGGAGTTATAGAAAAAATGGCATACCTTGCTGAATTATGGATTATTCTAGAGAGCGACCTTGTAGAGCATGCCCTGCATGAAATAATTGTTGAATCGATATTACAATGTTACACAGAATAATACAGACTATACTATAACCAACAACTTTTTTCTTACTCAATTTGGATCTGTTATGAAGAAGTTATGACGTTTGTACTTGAAACACTTGTTTTAGACTAGTTTCAGGACTAGGCATAAACCCTATTTTCCATAGAGTGTAACTCCAAAAATACAACAACCCACAAGCGAAATTTTTTACCACAGATACTTGGATATGTTTCCTCAATTTCCTATCAATTTCACATTCTAAATCATTCTAGAAAAATAGTTATTGCAAAAATGGTGAGATAACCTGTAAATAACATACCTTAGAAAGCATCATCAACAGAATTTATCCTCCCTTGAATTCCGACCTTGTTTTCTTCACCTTCCCTCTGAAATTCGGCTTATATATCCTTTGGTTACCTCAGTAACCTATATATATTCAATATTCTCAAGTGTGATTTAAAATGAGAGAGCCTTGCCTCTTATTTATACTCTCCAAGTAGCTTCCTTAGAAGCATTTTCTAGGTCTCTTTGCCCACTTTCATTATTTTAGGTTTAACCCACTTCTAATTTCTCCATTAAATTTATTATTTAAATAATTTATTTTGTATTCACTTTGAATTATTGTACACTCATCACTTCACTTTATTATTTAGGTTCTAAAATCTCTTAAACCACTTTGACTACTTTGACCTTTTAGGGCTTCTAGATGACATATGAGGGTCCTCCAACTTCGTAAGGCCATAACTCTCAAACTGTGAGGAGTTATGTGATACTCCACATACCATAGGAAATGGAATGACATGTACTATCCATATAGAATAGTATTACCTTCAAATATATTAAACTCATACCATTATACATGAAACAGACTTGGGTCCATTACCCAAACGTTGTGCTAGTAGAATTCGCTACCAGACTTTCTTCAAGGGTTGACATCAATGAAAACCAACCTTAATCAACATGTATTTATAAACATGTGCATCCATTCCTTCTTCAGTATCAATCCCCATATGTTTCTGCCCCACACAATATGATTTGCTTGGTCTCTTATCCCTATATAATTTTGCGCAATATTCTCCACCTTGGTACCAAAGCTCACTTGCATTAGTCTTCTACACTACGACAAGCCTTCCATTCCCTCTTTGTATGCATCCCACCATGTGGATGGAGTGGCCTTAAAGACAACATATAATGCCAACAATATTTTTTGTTTCACAATATGAAACTCAAATCCCTTTACAAACATACTTATATCAATCAATCCATCATACCTAGGTGGATCACATAACTCTATTCCAATCAAGCGCAACAATCGAGTTATGCATGCACATCGTCTAGTTGATACTTCATGCATCCTCTATTGCCAATGCTCCAAACCTTCCTCCAAATCCAACGCACATGATATAATACTTCTCCAAATTAGCCCACCATCTGGAGTGGGGTTAACATAGTCATCCATTCATGCATTCATATTATACAAATTATCAATTTCTTTCCCTCTCACTGGCTCTATATACCTCTTTCATTATGTCGGATCCAATAGTGCATCAAACTTCATTTCCACTGTCTAAAATATCATTTCCTTCCTTTTCAGATTAATGATTAATTGATTGTCAAAGGCCCATTCTAAACCCATTAGTGTTGGATATGGATAACTCTCATCCACAATATCAGTGAATTTGAAATTTTCTACACTGTGCACCCCATCTATATTCACAGGTACTCTTGCTAATCATCCAATCAAGACTATATTGCATTTGTTTTCCAACCTTAACTGAATGAGAGACCATATCAACTTAGGTTTCCCCATAAATTCCCATGTCTACTTTGGTAATACATTAACATCATAACCCAAGTCTAAAATAACATTATCCACATTATATTCTCCAATCTGTGCACTTAATTTGAATTCTCCTTTGGTCTTCTTTTTATGAAGTACCTAATTCACTACCCTATTTATGACAGGAATTTCCCTTTCTTGCATGCAATGATAAATCATTTCACATAATGCATTTAGTGCAATTTCATTTTTCATCAACTCTATACAACTTCTTAGAAACTCTCCTAGAGTACTTACCTTCTCAAGTGGTTTCTCTAGTTTATTACGATTACAAAAAGGAGGTGTAGATGATGTTGAGGCTACACAATCCAGTCCTAGTATCTCTTTTATTTCCCTTTGATGGATCTCCTTTTCTTGATGAGGGTCAAATATCGACATAGGTCCTGTTGATTTCCTCACTCATTTCTGAACCCTCTTTCCTCCATTCGTCGCATCAACCCATGTTGATCTAGATTTATTAATGGGAATAAATGGAATACATATGTATATAAAATAAATACAGAGAGATACAATAAAAATTGACTTCTATTCATAAACAAAATATGTTGAAACTGTAAATATGTAGATTGAAGCAAACTTGCTCGAATGGTGGAAACTTATCTCTAAGAAGAGATGTGATGACTATGCTCATTCACAAGAATATGGTTAGAATGAGGCTCCAAATTCCTTTTTAAAATAAATCATAAATGGGAAAACCCTGAACATCTAAAAAAATAAACCTAGGAGATGAAGTGCCAAAAGTCATGAGGGCCACTATGGGGTAAGTTGGTACATCAACTTCTTAGGGTTGTAACTTTTGCATATGATCTTCATTTTAGGTGAACGATAGGTCATTGGAAAGAAATATCCAAGATATGCACATTTTTATATAACAATATAGTTAAATACTAAAGTGTGACTATGTTGCACCCCAAAAAAAATGTTTAGGGCCTCAAAATGGCCCCAGAATTTTAGGACCCAAAAAACTAGGAAAAAACTGCCAAAATGAAAAATTGTTCTTTGAGCCAGTGGAATAGGTGGGTGGCCATTGATATCCATATAGATAAGTCCTCCCCCCTTATGAATAATTGGTCTCCATTGTGTTGAGTTCCCCCATCTTATGGGGAAACTACTACTGAACTTGGCCCCGAGTGAGCCACTTTCCTTGGTGGAAGAGCTACCCTACTTTGACAACCCGATAAAGTTGGATCCTCTGTTGTCGAGTTCCATTAATATGATTTTCCCTGATATGATCAATAGATTCCAATTCCATTCAGTCAGGGTTGATCTCTACCAGTATCAACTACTTTGCGATCTTTGATGTTTCCAATAATTGTGGAAAGTATGGCCGAAGGAGGTCCACATTGAACATAGGGTGTAGACCAAGGAATTGGGGAATACTTAGCTCAAATGTAATTTCACCCACAACCTTGGTGATGATATAAGGTCCATTAAAAAGTGGGGAATATTTTGATGGGGTCTTATAAGGTGTTATTTCTACAAATGCAACGAGACATTGTCTCCCACCTAAAACTTGTGCGACACCCGATGTTGATCATGGCATTGTTTGTACTTAGCATTGGGTTTCTGTAAAATATCATGGACATTTTTTCGGATGTGATAAATTCATTCAATAAAATTGGTGGTTTTATTGTCCTCATATTTCTCATGGGATGATTCTATCTATGTGGGTGCATGGGCTAGTGAGACATCAATGGGGCCCAATGGTTGGAATCCCAAACCCCACTAAAAGGGACTACGGTTGTTCGAGCTATGAAGGAATCTGTTGTAGCTATGTTGAACATAGCGGAGACTCTCATCCCATGTGCACAGATGTTTTTATTTTTACATGCACAATATATGCATGATCGTCTATTGACGAGATTTTTCTGGCCATCAATTTGGGGGTGGAAGGAAGTGGATTTGGTGAACTTGGTGTCCAACGATGACCAGAATATGATAAGGAACCTTATGTTTGGATATGATATGATGGTCTATGGTATCCCAAAGTTTATCCACACCCATTCAAAAAAGATATTGGTAGTGGCCTCCACTGTGATATTCTTCTTGCATGATGTGAGGGTGGCCATCTTAGAAAAATGATCAACCACCACAAAAACACAGTCATTTAACTACTTGGTTGAAGGAAGCCCTGACATGTAGTCCATTGAGATGGATTCCCATGGCCTATCGGGAGTAGGAAAAGGGTTTTATAGGAATTTCAGATTAGTGGTTGGTTTGGCAATGGCGTAGGAAATGCAGGACCTGATATACTTGTTGATGTTGTGTCAAAGTTTCAACAAGTATAAATGATTCTATAGTACTACTGTAGTATTTTCCATGAAAAAATGTCCTACCATCCGACTGGATCGGGCTTCTGAAATCATTTTCACATGCTCATTGGAAGGAACACAGAGGTGGCCTAGATGGAATAACATTCCATCCTGCATATGAAATTTAGTGACAACCACACCTGTGTCTAGCATCTAGTAAGTGGTAGCGAAGTCAAGATCGCTCTTGTAGATTTGGGCCCACTTGGATGCCTTATGGACACAGTAGTGGAGAACCGTGGTTAAGGATGAAACTCAAGGTCGAATAAGGTAGTCAACTACATGATTGGTGATCCATATCTTATATTTGATGTTGAGATGGAAATTTTGCAAGTATGTCGACCACTTTTTATGGAGATCGTTCTGTAATTTACCTTGTGTCTCCATGAACTGTAGAGGCTTGTCACCAGTGTGGATGATTATTTCCTTCTTGAAAATTTAGTGCTTCCATCGTCGACATGCTTGTACGATGGAATACATTTATTTTTCATATGTGGGGTACTTACGGATGACATGTTATAGTGTCTCACTATGATATGCCACTGGATGACCATGTTGAGTGAGGACTATGCCCATGACATAGTCTGAAGCATCGATCTCAATCTCAAAAGGTTGTTGCAGATCAGGTAAGTAAAATACTAGAGATGAAGACAAGCGATGTTTTAAATCATCGAATGCTTTTTTTTGTGAATTTCTCCACTCGAAATTTCCTTTCCACCACCTTTGGTGACATGCAATATGGGAGAATATGAACATGAACCTGCGATAGAAGTTGGCAAGTGCTAAGAAAATTCAAAGCTATATTAGTGTGGTCAGGGCTAGCCAATCATGAATGAATTCGATGTTGGATGGATCCAAATGCATACCATGCTCATCAACAATGTAGCCTAGGTAGTGGACCATGTTCATGCCAAAGGAACATTTTTCCAGGTTAGAATATAGCTTATCTTGTGAAAGAGTGTGAAGGACCTTCTATAAATGTTACAAGTGTTCTTCCCAATTCTTGTTGAATATGAGGATGTCATGTATATATACCACCACAAAGGAATTGGTGAATGGCCATAATATATCGTCCATCAATCTCATGAAATTTTTTGGAGCATTTTTCAAACCAAAGGGCATGGATAGCCATTCAAAAATACCTACTTTGGACTTGAAAGCAATATTCCATACATCAATTTGTTCTATTGGGACCTCTTGGTAGCCAAACATCAGGTATATATTGTTGAAAAACTTATCTCCCTTGAGTTGGTCAAGAAGGTTGTCAATTTGGGGAATTGGGTACTAGTTCCTGACTGTTATTTTGTTTAGGTCCCTGCAATCAATGTAGAGTTGTAAAGTACCGTATTTCCTATGTACGCATA
The DNA here is from genome assembly GCA_010110895.2 of Picea sitchensis. Taxonomy (NCBI): domain Eukaryota; kingdom Viridiplantae; phylum Streptophyta; class Pinopsida; order Pinales; family Pinaceae; genus Picea; species Picea sitchensis. Next base: position 56,610 of record SNQJ01S0128287.1, read on the forward strand.
TAATTGGGCTCCCACAAGGTGAGGAGTTATCTCATATGTGCCACTTTTGAAGCAAATCTTGGATCTATCATTTAATTTCCTCATTTTCCTTTAGAGAGGGATGATAGACTAGCCCATTGGGTAGAGGTGCACCAAGGTATATATAGATTGAATGCTTGACCTTATAGTGTCGTGACACCCTGGTGGGTGAGGATAAGATGTCTTTATATTCTTCCACAATCTTGTCCACTTGCTTTTGCTGCACAGAGAGGCCCTGAGAAGATGCCATGGATGTGGCTGCAGACTTCTATTCAGTTTGAGAGAGAATCATGAAGAAGCAAATATATCATTCTGGGAAATGACCCTCCTGCATATCTTAGTAGAGATCAAATAAATAGTGGTAGGTGGTGCTACCTCTGGTATCCTATACAATTTTCTATCCAACGTAATAATAACACTGTGAGGTCTAGACTCATATACAACATGTTATTTCCAAAAATATGGTTGGCCTAAAATAACATGAAAAAATTCAAGGGGGGAAATATCACAAAATACCTCATCCTCGAAGGGCTTGATGTCATAGGGAAAATAACATTGTTGCCTGATGTGAAGGTCTCTTACTTGGTGGAGCCACTCGATGGTGTATGGTTGTGGATTTGGTCTCGTTGGTAGGTTCAATATCGTGACTACCTCTATTGATATCAGGTTCCTTTTACTTCCTCGCTTGACAATGAAATGCAGTGGAGCACCCTTCACCCAAATATGCAAGTGAAAAAGGCATTCACCTTCCTCTAGTTCGCTTGACCAAACCTTGGTTGTAGTGACAATGGAACTAGGTTTTTCATTAAGGATATGCTTCCCTTTGTATGGATCTAATTCAGATTCAGAATCTACCTTTGACTCTGAGGATTTCATCTCAACTGCCAATTACTACTTCCAACAACATTCATCGGTGTTATTCCATGGGATTTTATGGAATTCACATCACTTCCTAGTGTCTTTCTTCATCTTCTCATTACCCTTCTTTTTTTGCGGCTTGGAATGGTTGTCCTGAGGGGGTCCATCCTTTCTCTATTATTTTTTCTATGGGTTGGGGCCACCTTTTCCCTACTTCTACTGTGAGGAATTTTGAGATCCAAACTTTCGCTTCTTCTGTTTAAATTTCTGCTCGATTTTGACAACATATCAATATGTCGCACCTAGTGACGATGTCTAGAAAATCCATTTTTGTTTAGATGTATCTATGCGTAGAGTCATGACACTTGAGCGCCAGATGTCATTCGGAGTCCTTAATACCCATATTGGTGTGAAATATATGGAATATATTTGTGAAATATGGTACTGTCTGGTCCCTTTCCCATCACAGTGTGGTCCATCTCATATACTGGTCATCATAGCTTCCAACAGGGTAGTATTGTTCCTTGATAACATCCCTAAAAAAACACTGAGTGGGGGAGACCAAAAATATTGTATATTCCTCAGTGGCCCTTTTCTCATAGTAAGTTTCCCACCAATCCTTGACATGGGGGACAACCTTAAGGAGCGCAAGGTAATATTTTATCTATCAAAAACATTATGGACTAAAAAATACCCTTCTAGTAGATTCAACCATTTATCTATAACATATGCATCTATCTGGACTTCAAATAAGGGGATATCAAAATTGAATTGTACTTTGAAGGGGGTGACGTGGCCTCTTAATGAATATGCATCACCTATTGGAAGCCTTCAAAGGATATGTGCAAATTTATCCATCATCACATTCCTTTGTCGCACGAGGGACTCCTCGAGAAACAGTTTAAAAGTATATTCTACTCCATCATCTCTCTTTTCTTCCACCATGGGAGGCCTTCATGATCTGCAGGGATGGTCTTTCAAGGGATCAACCACTTTGACTCCCAACTCTTGTACCTTGACCTCATTGGGGACATGCAGAGAGAAAAAAATAAAGAGAAGACCTCTTTGATACCACTAATCCATATTTATTAATGGAATTAAATGGAATACATATGTATAACAAATAAATACACAAAGATACAATAAAACTAGACTTCTATTAATAAAGAGAATATGATCAAACTGAAACAAACTTGCTTGAATGGTGGCAACTTATCTCTGATAACAGATGTGACAGCTACGCTCATTCACAAGAATATTGTTACAAAGATTCTCCAATGACCTTTTTAAAATAAAGCATAAATTGGAAATCCCTAAACATCCAAAAATCTAACCCTAGGAGATGAAGTGCCAAAAGTAAAGTGGGCCTCGATGGGGTAAGTTAGTACATCAACTTCCTGGGGTCGTAACATTTGTATACAATATCTATTTTAGCCGTACGATAGCTCGTTGGAAAAAAATATCCGAGGACTACACATGGTTTTGTCACACTCTAGCTAAAGTGTAAAGTATGACTATTCCACGCCCAAAAAATGTTTTTTAGGGCCTCAAAATGGTCCCGAAAGTTTAGGACCCGAAAAAATAGAAAAACAAAATACCAAAATGAAAATTGTTCTTTGATCAAGTGGAATAGGTGGGTGGCCACCGATACCCACTTGGATCACTTGTTTTATATTCTCCATGCATTACACCTACTATTTTGGGTCCTTCATTGTGTCCTCGGATGATATCTTTTGTACGTACAGATTTTGGTTCTGTTTCAGATTCCCTCTTTCCTGCCACTTTACAAGTAGTTGACAGTCTTTTGTCGCATGGTGATCCAAAATCTTTTCATCGATGTGACTTATTAAATAATTGTATTAAATGAGGATAAAATGAAGTGCACCATAAATAAGGAATAACTCAATAATGAAGAGACACATGCCTAAGATCTAAACCCCAAAAAATTGATAACGGAGTTCATCCATGGTGGACTACGTCTCCAGGTCCTTCTCTCAAATGGGTAGGCCTTTTTATTAACTCAACAAAATAATTTGGAAAAATACATAACTATAACTCATTATGGAGTTAAGCTACAAAATATTTTCTCAGATCAGAAAACAAAAAACACCACTGAATTCTTGGCATCGAATTACCCAAAAATGATTGTTTCCATGCCTCGATCTGAGTCTGGCACTTTCAGGCCCTTGAGAAAATTTGTCTCGGCTTTCATGCCTGCACCTGTAATAAATTCATGGAAAACTTATCATTTTATGTGCCCTCTTCTATACGAACATGCACCCTGGTCTAACCCCTGAGCTCTGGAAAAAACCAATTCTTAAATAAAATTTGGGGTGGATTTACCGACGAGGTCATTTGGTCTGTTGGTTGGCGGACGTTCTGGGGTTAAACCCGCAGACCTCCATTTTAATACATTGGGGCTATATGTATATATGTTTTGTTTCTTGGACCCGTGATAAATTTGGAGTATGGTTTGGCATGGTGGATCCCGCCAGATATGGAGGCCGATTGTGTTATATATTTGGCAGACTAGGGGGTTGGCGCCAACCAACCCCTTTTCCAATTTTGAATTTCGGTTGTTGGGAATCCTTGGGGATTTTCCCACTCCCACGTGGAGACCATTCATTGGCCCATGTCACCTTACTTCATGGACATACCACATCACCTCTTCCAGATCATCCTGCCATGTCACCTGCTAGGTGGTTATACGATTTGCGACATGGTTGTATGGACTGCCATGTGGTACTTTCCCATTGTTCCATGGACTGACTAGAAAATTCCAAAATCAAGTGACATGTGGAAGTCTCTGGTGTTGCCACATCATCATGATGACATAAAAATGACATGTGTCATCCTCTACCCCATGTACTCTGTATGGACGATGACATCATCTGTACTAATGTTGACATCAATAGTATGGATGATGAATCATCCCTGCTGACTGGGCTATTTTAACCAAAACTTTGACCTCAAATTTATTTTTATCTGTAACTTTGTTTGACGTTTGAAGAGTCATTTATGCCATTGGAAATATCGCAACATGCTCTTCACGATGATGCCAATTTCACTGAGTTTTGAGGAATTTGAATTTTTTCCCTTTCTCTATCTGTCGAGGCCATTCTGAGCTTCTCGAGGTGCTTATGTAAATTGTGAGTTATCCTTAGTCTTCTCTAGATCATTTTTGGATCATGAATTCCCACTAAGATATTTTTGGACCACCAAAATCTTTCATCAATCAACATATAAGTAAGGGAAGAGTTCCCTTACTTTGTCCTTCTCAATCCACTTTGACTTGCTTGGAGCTGTTCCCTTTAAGCTCACGTGAAGATAATCAAAATCACCCCTGCATGAAGTCCTCATCCTTCTGTCTAGGATGATATCTTCCTTCAAATCATCCAAGTACTCAAGAGAAAACTCATCAACTAAAGGTATTGAAACTTCCTCTCCCTTATCCATGATCATGGGAGGCTAAAAAAGTTTCAAGTTTTCTACATTTACAACTGAGTAGATATGGATGTAATGTGGAAGATCTAGACGAAAAGCATTTGTACTGCTTTTCTCAAAAATAGTGAAGGGTCGATATCATATGGGCTTGAGTTTCTTTCCTTCACCATTCAACCACTCCTTGCTGATGTGAAGCCACACCTGGTCCCCAACCTGGAAACGATGATCAACCTTGTGTTTTTTATGTTGAGATTTATACTATTCATGACTCTTCTCTAATTGTTCTTTGACTGCTTTGTGTACCTGTTGGATCCTTTGAATGAAATTGTGGGATCTGTCTTCATTTATTTCTTCATTGGAATCGACATTTTTCCCATACATAAAGTCCAAAGGGACCTTAGGAAAATACCCAAAACATGTCTTGAATGGCGAACTCTGAGTGGAGGAATGTAAGGCTCGATTGTAAGCATGTTGTACATAGGGTATCTGTTCATCCCAAAACTTGGGATGCTTGTTGCAGTAGCCTCGAAGAAAAGGTACCACTGTTCGATTAACAACCTATGTATGTCTGTCAGTATGTGGATGGAAAGAAGTGATCCTCTTCAATTTGGTTTCCATAATTATCCACAAGCTTGTCCAAAAATCCCCAAGGAATTGAGTATCTCGATATGAGATACTGGATGTGGGTAACCCAAAGTGAACCCAAACATACTGAAAGAACAGATTACTAGTGTGCTCAACAATGATCTTCTTTTTACATGGCATCAAGATACACATCTTGTTGAACCTATCCACTACTACATACAAATAGTCATGACCCATTTTCAACGTTAGTAAACCCCCTACAAAATCCATGGAGATACTCTCCCATGGATGGGATGGAATGGGAAGTGGTGAGTATAGCCCCAATTTTTTATTAGTGGGCTTACAAGTAGAGCACATCACACAGCCCTTTACATATTTAGTTACAATTCCTTTCATTTGAGGCCAGTAAAAAAATATTTGCAGATGAGCCATAGTTTTTCCTACCCAAAAATGCCCAGACACAAGAGAAGTGTGAGCTTCACGTATTACACAGACTCATTCACTTGTAGGAATACAAAGCTTTCCAAGATGGTAGAGTAGTTTTCCCTATAGATAATAGTTCTCTACATGTGCACCATGGGTTATCTTCTCAAATACTTCTTTAAAATCTTCATCAATGACATATTGTTCCATATAGCTATCATGAGATAAAGAAGTGTTCTTAAAAATAATAGAAGCAACAATAACAGGTCTAGAAATCATATTAGCTACCTTGTTACTTGTGCCCTTTTTGTATTTGATTAGCAAATGAAAAATTTGAAGAAAACCCATCCACCTGTAATTATGAGATTGTTGCAGCTTGGTTTGTGCTTGGATATATTGTAAGGGATGGTGATATGTATGTATGATTGTTTCCTTCCCTAACAAATAATGCTTCCATTTATTTACACTTTGAACTAATGCATACAACTCTTTAACATATGTAGGATAGTTAACATGAGCTTGGATAAAAGTTTCAGAGTGGTAACATATACACTTACGATATTGCATCAATACTACACCCATGGCATATTCATTGGAATCTATCTCGATCTCGAAAGGCTACTTAGGATTCGAAAGTGCTAATACTGGTGCGATACTGATCTTTTCCTTCAAAATGTCAAAGGATTTTTGTTGTTTTCCTCCTCACTGAAAATTGTTCTTTACACTGGTTAAGGCATGGAAAGGATCTTCAATAAAAGATAAGTTTGAAATGAATCTCTTCCATTATTGGACCACACCTAAGAATATTCGTACTTTAGTTACACTTTTGGGTTCAGGCCAATTTAAAATTACATCAATATTAGAAGGATCAATTTTCAATTTTCCTCCTCCTACAATATGACCTAAGTACACAAGTACAGTCTTTCCAAATTCACATTTGGACAATTTTACATACAACTTTTCCCTTTACAAAGTATAGAATACTTTCTTTACGTGCCTTCCATGGTCATCCCAATTCCCACTAAATATAAGAATGTTGTCTAAATATACAATTACAAAATCATCTAGAATTAGAAATGGCCTGAATACATCATTCATCACATGCATGAAGGTTTCTGGAGAATTACAAATCCCAAATGACATAACTAACCACTTAGACAATCCATGTTTGGTTTTAAAGGAATTTTTCCATGCATCTTGTTCTGCAACTCTGATATGATGGTATCTACTATGCAAATCCAACTTAGTGAAATAAACAACATTCTTTAATTGATCAAGTAAATCATCTATACGAGGAAGAGGGTATCAATTTTTCACTGTGATTTTGTTTAAGGCTCGATAATCGACACAAATTCTCCATGTGCCATCCTTCTTTGGCACTATCACGATCGGAGAACAACAAGGAGATGAACTGGGCCTGATGACCCCTTGATCCAATAAGCCTTATAATTGCTTTTTGATCTATGTCATCTCTACAACTGACATCTTGTACATGCCCACATTAGGAAGAGGAGAATCCTACTAAAGATGTATTTCATGTTGAATTTCAATCTTAGGAGGTAATCCATATGGTTACTGGAAAATATTATCATACTTAAAAAAAATATTAATTAATTGTTTCTTATGATAAGAATCACATCCTTGGAAGGCATCGAATGTTCTGTCATACTTTTCCCTTACAACCATGAGTGTTGGTAGGGCTTACAATTTGCATAGGGAAATTTACAGAGTAGGCCAGCTTGCACAGGGCAGTTTGCACAGTTTGCATAGGGCTTGGTCTTGGCATTAATGTCAAACTTTAAAATGCCAAAGGGGGAGTTTGTTGGTCAGTTTACATAGGCACCGTGGATCAGTTTTCACAGGCACGGTGGTTCCTAATTTGGAGATCAACAAGTCTCTCGACATACTGAAATGCGAAACCACAACTTAATCTCCATTTCGGAGTTTTGGATACCGGGAGTTGGAGGTGTCAATGACACTCACGACAAGAATGATGAAATCGCTAAATGCAAAAATACGACTTAATCTCCATTTCATAGTTTTAGATATCGAGAGTTGGAGGTGTCAAGGAAACTCATGACAAGAATGATGAAATCGTGAAATGCAAAAGATCAAAGCATGTTAAAGACTCCATTTCAGATTTTCACAGACCGGGAAATCAAATATCAAAGGAACTTTAACCTTTGAAGTAGAGAACATCGAAATCCCGAAACAGACACATCAACAAACCACGTCAGCTAAGGACACATGGAACAACCAGGCAATGACAAGTGTCAAACTGATTCAACATTTCAGGCACATGTAAATCACGAATTAGAGTGACACGTGGTAGCTATTCGGCACGTGTCAATCCATGTGTGACATCAACAAGTTTACGTCACATCGAAACTTTCTATTTCGGGGTTTTAAATAGAAAGCAGAGACTCCACCATCACGAAGTCTCGAACTCCGAAATGCCGAAAGGGACTATTGTGAGTCTCGAAAAACCAAAAGGAAAAACTCCTAAATCCTGTCAAATGTCCATCTCAGTGGGTTATGTGAACTGTCCGATCACTTCGAAGATTTTGTGATCATGAATTTTATAATGTTAGAGTCACGATGACTCGAAGGGAAAAATGCCAAAATCCCGTCAGTCGTTTGATTAAGAAAAGAAGGGATCAGATTATGAAGTTTTGTGGACCATTAATCTAGCTCCATTTCGAGGATTGAGACTCTGAGACTTAACTTGGCCTGCGCACTCCTTGCACGGCTCCTGCGTCCAACTGCACCTTCTGGGTGAACGAGAACAAAGGTTACCTCTATCTGAACCCTCTGTCAATGCACTCCTTGCAGACACTTCAACTGTACTCCTTGCAGGAATTCTCTGGTTCAAATAGAGAAACAATTGAAACTCATTCCCTCTCCCTCTTAGAATTCAATTCATACATGAAATCACATACACAACATATAAAAGAAAATGTATAACAGGAAGCAACCATTCATGAGCATATCAACATCATACACAGAGAATAGACACAACCATGAATTTGAATCAAAGCTCCTCTATTAATTCAAATCTCTGTACATGGGTGTTCTTCATACACAAATCTTTGCATGCTCTTGCTTTTCCTGTGATAATAATACAAATGCACAATGAGGGTGTCTATATCCCATTTCCCTCTTGCGCTCTAAAGCTATCAAATCTATAATTAAATTCCTGGCTACCTGCATTAACTATCCTAAATGTCGTCTATCTACTAAAGGACGAGAGATATCTGCTCAAGGTCCATTACAATATAAAAAGGAGCTCCTTCTTAATGGCTCATTTAAGATTTGCACAACAATTTCAAAGTGTTTTCAAAATTTTTGCTGGCTTGTCCAGCTGTCTCCCGCTTCTGCACTATCTCGCTTGATGTGTTGGCGATGCTCCTGCATCATACTCCCTCGCTTGAAAAATTTCATGGGCTCCTGTCCACGAGCTCCTACACGGTCTGTCCATGCTTCTATATCTTCGCTTCATTCTCCCAGCTGGCATCTTCCACTGGGTGGCCCTTCCATTTGACCAGATACTCGAAGTATTCCTTTGTTTGGGTCTTCTTACCCACTCTCTTGTCCAGTATGCACTCCATCTGCGGCTTCTCTGCAACTAGCAATTGTTTCAGCCACTGGATCACTGGCTGCTCATCTCCAGTCTCTACTTCCTTAGCTCTATATGGGTATAAATCTGAGATATTGAATATTGGAGATATTCCGATCCCATCCGGTAGTTCAATCTCGTAAGCGTTGTCCCCAAATTTTCTCAAGACCTTGCATGGCCCGATCTTCTTCATTTTCAATTTGTTATATGTTCCCCTTGGGAACCTTTCCCTTCTCAAATGTGCTAGAACCATATAACCAACTTCAAACTGAAGTTTCCTTCTATGTTGATCGGCTCTGCGCTTATACTCTTGGCTTGAACTCTACAGTCGCTTCTTCACCTTGTTGTGAAGTTCTTTCATCACCTCTGTGAAATCTTCGGCACTTGCGCTGCTAGTAGCAGTCTGTTCTAAATCCCTCAACTCAGAAACTCCTCTCGACTGTGTGCCATATATGATCTGAAATGGACTCTTTCCTGTGCTCCGATTTACTGAATCATTGTATGCGAACTCTGCCTGTGGCAATATGTGGTCCCAACTGCTGTGGTGCTCTGTCACCAAGATTCTTAGTAAGTCTCCTAGACTTATGTTAACCACTTCCATTTGTCCATCCGTATGAGGATTATAAGCAGAACTAAACATCAAGTTAGTCCCCAACTTCTTCCATAAGGTCCTCCAAAAATGCCCTATGAATTTAGTGTCCCTGTCCGAAACTATACTTTTCGGCAATCCATGAAGTCAAATGACTTCTTTGAAAAACAGATTTGCGATGTGAGTCACATCACTGGTCTTCTGGAATGGAATGAAGTGTGCCATCTTAGAAAACCTATCCACTACCACAAAGATTGAATCAACCCCTCTTTGTGTCCTTGGAAATCCCAATATGAAATCCATGTTGATTTCATCCCATGGCCTCTCAGGGATGGGTAACGGTTGATAAAAACCTGCATTCTGTTTTCTCCCCTTGGAATGCTGGAAAAGTCTGCATCTTTCCACAAATCTCTTGACCTCTGACCACATCCCTGGCCAAAATTATGACTCGCTCAGCTTCGCAAATGTCTTGTCGTGACCAAAATGCCCTGCCAAGCCTCCGTTGTGTTTCTCTTCTAACAGATTCTCCCTCATGGAGCATTTTGGAATACATAGTTGATTAACCCTGAATAGTAATCCTTCTTGGATCATATAGTCTATCCAAGGGCTTCTGTCTCTGAGAACTAGATTCTCAGCTTCTTCATACGCTTCCTTGAAATCCTGATCATCTGCGTACATGTTCCTAAGATCATCAAAACCCAATGTTTTGACTCGAAACTCCTGCAATAGTAAACACTTCCTTCTCAAAGCATCAACAACTTTGTTAGAAGTACCTGAAATGTGTTTAATCACAAATGTGAAATTCTGCATATACTCAACCCATTTGGCATGTTTCTGATTCAACTTCTCCTGTTGAGTCACAAACTGTAGTGCATGGTTGTCACTGTACAATACAAATTCTTTCGGGATCAAGTAATGCCTCCATTTCTTCAGTGCCTATATGATAGCATAGAATTCTTTATCATACGTGGAGTATTTCACCTTCACCTCATTCAGCTTCTCGCTGAAATATGCTATCGGCCTATCTTCTTGACTTAAGACTGCTCCTATGGAAAACCCGCTTGCATCACACTTCACCTGAAATGTCTTTAGGAAATCCGGCAACACCAGAACCAGTTGTTCCGTGATATTTCGCTTCAACAGATTGAAGCTCTTCACAGCTTCTGCTGTCCAGTGAAAAGAATTATGCCACTTCTTCACTATATCCATCATCGCTGCACTAATCCCACTGAAATTCCTGATGAACTTCCGGTAGAAATTAGCCAAACCATGAAAACTTCTCACCTCGAATACATTTCTCGGTGATGGCCAATTCTTAATTACCTCCACTTTATCCGGGTCCATCCTCAACTGATTAGCCAATATAACAAATCCTAAATAAATGAGCTCTTTCTTCATGAATGAAGATTTTTTTATGTTTATCAACTTGTTCTCCTGCTGTAGCCTCCTCATCTCTGTAGCCAAATGCTTTAAATGCTTAGCCACTGATTCACTGTAAACCAGTATGTCATCCAAATACACAATGACAAATTTCCCGATGAACTCCTTCAACACTTCATTCATCAGCCTCATGAATGTACTTGGCGCGTTTGTTAAGCCAAACAGCATAACAAGCCATTCATACAACCCCTCGTTTGTATTGAATGCTGTGTTCCATTCATCGCCTTCTCTCATGCGAATCTAGTTATATCCGCTCTTCAAATAAATCTTTGAAAAGTACCTTGCTCAACTCAGGCAATCCATCAGATCATCCATCCTCAGCAATGGAAACTTGTACCTGATGGTTATTTTATTGATCGCCCTTGAGTCGGTACACATCCTCCAACCTCCATCCTTCTTTGAACTGAGTACTATTGGAACAACACATGGACTCAAGCTTTCCCTGACCAAACCTTTGTCCATCAAATCCTGGACTTGTCTCTTAACTTCCTCATTCTCTTGTGGTGTCAATCTGTACGTAGCTTTATTTGGCAAACTGGCTCCTAGTATGAGGTCTATATGATTACTCACACTCCTCATCGGTGGCAACGAACAAGGTAATTCTTCCACTATGATGTCAATGAACTCTTCCAATAGTTCCTAAACCTCATCTGGTAAGTCATCCACTCTCATGCTAGTCAGAACAATCCTCGGCTTTCTGACCACAAAGAATTGTGGATCCTCCTTCTTCTTCACCTCTATAAGAAGTTCCTTCCCACTCATGAGAAGTACAGTGTTGCTTACCTCCGGCTTCACCTCCTTATCCTTAATCGAAAGAAACATATGGGTTCTCCCATTCTTCTCCAGAGTATATGTGTTCATCCTCCCATCATGAATCACATTTCTGTCATATTGCCATGGTCTACCCAGCAATAGATGACATACATCCATGGGAATAACATCACATAAAATCTTATCATTATACCCTCCTATCTTGAATTCAACCAAGCATTGTTTAGTAATAGTTACCTGGTGTCCTTTCTGCAACCAATAAATTCTGTATGGGCTTGGATGCTCAATCGTTTCCAGCTCCAGCTTCTCTACCATCTCTGTAGATACGAGATTATTCGTGCTACCACTATCTACAATGAACTTGCACACCCTGTCCTTGGTTTTGCAAGCAGTTCGAAATAATCTACTCCTCTGGACTGAACTCTCCACCTCCTTCTCAGGTGTCAAAAGAGATTTTTGCATCATAAGCGATCTTCCGTCTTTAGCATCTTCTACCTCAACATCTCGCCTCTGCGCTTTGGTGATGTGAGATTCTCCCATCTCCTTCTTTTTCTCTGGGCATTCGTAAGACTTGTACCCATTCTTTCCGCATGTGAAGCATGTAATTACTCCACCTATTCCTCTACCTCGACCTCTAGTACGAGGAAAAGTGTTTCCCTCAGCATAATCTCCTCTCTACTCATTATGCTATCCTCTCTGTTCAACATATGGCCCTCTCTGTGCAGTTCCACCTCTTTCAACTTTACCCTGAGGTTTCTTCCATTCCTCCTTGGGATTCTGGTATTTGTCCTGGGCAACTGCTTTGCCTCTGGGCTGGCTTCTACCTCGGCCTCGCTGACCTTTCTTACGGCTCAGCTTCTCCTCAGCTTTCAGAGCCATCTGATAAGCATCCTCCATCGTCATGATGGTTACCATGATTAATTCATCCTGAATGTCATATCTCAGACCATTCAGATATCTAGCAACCTTATCATCATCTCTCTCCCAATGACCTACCCTGATGTTCAGTCGATAGAATTCCTCAGTGTATTCTTTCACTATCATCAACTTCTGTCTCAGGTTCTGCATTCTCCTGAATAGAGTAATTTGATAATCTCTAGGGATGAACTTCGCTTTCATCTTCGCGATCATCCGGTCCCAACTCTTGATCTTCTTCTTACCTTTGCAGTGTCTGTCATCTTGTAGCTCATCCCACCACAATGCTGCATGTCCTTTCAGTCTTGTGACTGCATGTCGGACTTTCTTGTCCTCTTCGACTTATTCATAGTCAAAGTAAGTATCCAGAGCTCTAATCCAATCTAGAAGCTCCTCTACATCCAAGTTTTCTTCGTAAACTGGAATGTCCATTTTCTCTCTTGCACCCATCCTGGCAATAACTTTGATCAAACGCTCGTTTGATGCATCTTTGGCTACAACTTCCTCTTCACGTTCAACCTCAATCTCATTTTCGAAATCACTGAGATCCCCTGCACTAGCTGTGTGTCTTTGCACTGTCTCCATGTCCTCAAGTCTCGCTTGGAGATCACGCATCTGTCTCTCCATTTCTGGATTTGTTACCTACCTGCCTCTTCTCCGCACCTCCCTATCCTCTGGATCAGGTGACTGTCTTTCTCTCCTCGGTGGCATGGTGAATTCTCTTTCTCTGCTACAGAAAGAAAAGAACCTTTCTGTGCTCTGATACCACAACTGACACAACCGCACCCACAGTCACGTCCTCTCACAGGATCTTCTCTCCCTTTCAGCCCAAAGAACTGAAACGTTCTTCTATTTCCCTATCAGTAAATCTACACCCACAGATATCTTCACGCAATCCCCCTTCCTTGACTTATCGGGGAATCAGAACTCGTGGCTTCACAAGTCCACTGTCGATTACTGGGCTCTCGAATCCCCGAGACCCGATGCCTCAGTCAACGCTGAACTCTTCTCGTATCTATCGAGACTTTTATTTATCGCGATTTCTCTACTCGCGATGTCGAACACTATGATTTTCCGACTCCCGATACCCGACATGACAAAACTCTGACGCACACGTGCGAGTTGACTTTTCCACCTCCCGTCACTTCTATTGGAATTTCAGATTTCACGGGATCATGAATCCTGATGCCAATGGATTCAGGACTTTCCTTTTCCCGATCCCCAATATGTTACACCACCTATCCTCACTTGCCGACTCTTGTGGCCCCACTGTCCTTTTCCCGTCAGGATATCACGTTTTGCGATTCCATGCTGCGAGAGAATCCTGTCTCTGAGATCTCCAATCCTCCGAACCCCGACCTCCTTTGGATATTCTAACACACGTCCCCACTGATGGATGGTTCTGGGTTCATCGGGATATCACGGATCGCGATATCGCAATTCTCATTGCAACAACTTGGAGATTCGACTCGTGAATCCCTGATACACAATATCACGTGTAGATTTGAAGGTCCTTGTGACTCAGATCGATGGATCTGGCCCTCCTGAGCTTCGAATATCTTTCACGCTTGCACTGTAACCTCCTTGCACCTCCGCAAGATCCAATAACTCACTGTGATTCGCGAAATCTCCTCAGAGAATTTCGTCCGTCCGTTCCTTCCTTATACAATCCACGAAATGACAAACCGTTCTTCCACAGAGCTCATCGTTTTCTTGCAAACCTACGACACTTCCATCAGACTTTCAATAACATCTTCTCTGTGCTTATCCTTCAATGAATTTGAAAGCCTATTCCTCCTAAGATTTTCTCACGACTTTAAGTCCTTTAAGAAACTCCTTGCACGCACTCCTTGCGGCAACCCTTCAACCACAATTGAGTGTTGAAGTTCCTTGACTCTGCACACACCTGCAGTAGTAGTCTTCAATTCCTCTACTCAAAATCGCAACTCTGAGACTTAACTTGGCCTGGGCACTCCTTGCACGGCTCCTGTGTCTAACTGCACCTTCTGGGTGAATGAGAACAAAGGTTACCTCTATCTGAACCCTCTGTCAATGCACTCCTTACGGACACTTCAACTGCACTCCTTGCAGGAATTCTCTGGTTCAAATAGAGAAACAATTTAAACTCATTCCCTCTCCCTCTCATAATACAATTCATACATGAAATCACATACACAACATATAAAAGAAAATGTATAACAGGAAGCAACCATTCATGAGCATATCAACATCATACACAGAGAATAGACACAACCATGAATTTGAATCAAAGCTCCTTCTATTAATTCAAATATCTGTACATGGGTGTTCTTCATACACAA
>SNQJ01S0128289.1:0-14735 GCA_010110895.2 Picea sitchensis
CTTCTTTCGAGAAGACATAAGACTAAACGCCCTGCTTTCCTGTGCAGAAATAGTAACCCTAACACCATGGATTCTTCCCTCTGTGTTCTTACTGTGCAACCCCAATATGTCTTAAGGTTGTGATGTGCGCCTTATGCCTGTGGTCGTGTACTGTTGCAGTTACTCGTTTTGTGCCTTCAGTTTCACCTTGTCGTGGTTGCATCTTGTTGGTTGTCGAGTGGCGACTTAGAGTCGAGTGTGTTGTTACTTCTTCACGCGCACACACACCTTTAACAAAAAAAAAAAATTGCACCTGTTATTAGAGTTGTTGTCGTAACGAGGAGGCCGTTACAATTACAAATTTAAAAACTTTGTCCATAAATGAATAGTTGGTCAAGATATAAAGAGGGTTAGATGCTGAGAGATTTAAAAAAGAATCCCAAGAATCCAGGAGGTTGGAATAAATCTGATTGAAAGAGGAGGAAAAGTTAAAGGTTATCCAAGATGAGAAATTAAGGTTACAAAAAGAATAGGAATCCCAAAGGTGGAAAGAACAAGAGATAAAGAGAAAATAAGAGGAGGAAGTTTTCCAACAAGAGATAGAAGACAAAACAAAGACTGCCAAGGTGGAACAAAGGAAGACGGATTTGCAGAGTTAGAGAGAAAAAGAAAGGTTGGAGAAAGAAAAAGAGGAAGATAAAAAAAAGGAAGAAAGAAGATGAGGAAGCTAGGGAGAAACATGAGATAGATGCAAAAGAGTAGATAATTCCATAGAAAACACAAGGTGAGTAATCAAAGCAATAACCTATAGTCATACCCAAGGAATTCATTAACTTGAATAAGGCTAGTGAATGTAATCTTGATTTAGATAGAAAATATTGTTAGAAAAACAAGATCGTAGAGAAATAAAATAAGACAAATGCGGAAATAAAACACAGAAGATACACAAAACAATAGAGACACAGATATACATGGTTCACCCAGTGTGGGCTACAACCACTAGAGAAATTGACAGGTCGTCCCTTTTTATTTTCCAGCAAAATGAAGGGATGCAAACTACAACACACCTGTTGTAACTTCCTCTACTTTATCTCACGGTATCCTCTCTTAGAATACAATAATCAGGATAATACACAGCTGTAATACAATTCCATCTTAAAAAAAAGAGGGTTTCCTTCTAGGGAAAAAAACCCTAACATACTCTATACTGTCATATCTGTGACTTTATGATTAATGCTCAGTATTGACTATGAAATTACAATATACATTTACAAAGAAAAAATTTCCTTCAGGGGCTTCAAACTCAAACCCTCAGACCCCCCAGTTGGGGGGATGAGCCTCCTGGACCCCACAGGGGGGGAAAGGCCCCCCTGAAACCCCCCGCGTGGAGGGGTGTATAGTCTTCTAGGCTGTCCAATGTTCATGGGGTATAAACACGACTGAAAACAAAAACCTCTGAATCAGGAAAATAATCAGGATCCACAACTAACAATATCCCACTTGGAGACTGATAAAAACAATTCCACTGTTGTTGTACCTGCTGGGATATGATCCACCTTGGACCTAGAAAATTTCTCATCTTCACCTTCATGCTTGAAGACCAACTGAAACTGATCAGGAACTCAGTTTCTCCCTGGTTACTCCTTTTGTTAACATGTCTCCAGGATTTTGGCTAGTATGTATCTTTTACAACTTCAAATGTCCATCTTCGAAGAAAGATCATATGAAATGGTACTTGAGCTATATATATGATTATTCTTTGAATGTTAGTTTGAGTTCTTTGCAATATGAATGACACTCTCACTGTCATAGTACAACCTGCTATTTTCCTGCTTCTTTCCCAATTCCTCCATAAACCTCTCTAACCAAATCATTTATTTACTAGCCTTTGTAGCACCAACATACTCTGTTTCTGTTGTTGCAAGTGAAACAACCTTTTGTACTTTTGAAATCCAACTTACTTTTGTTCCACCTACAGTAAAAACATACCATGTGGTGCTTCCCCTACTATCTTTATTACCTTACATCTCTTAATCAACATATCCCTGTAGAAAAGTGTCTGAACCTCCAAAACATAATGCATGCATAGAAGTATCTCTCAATACCTGAGAATCCACTTTACTGCCTCCCAATGTTCTTTTCTTGGATTGTTCATATACCTTCTCACTACTCCCACTACATGTGCAATATCTACTCTTGTGCAAACCATAACATACATCAAGCTGCCAATTGTTGATGAATAAGGGACCTTGGACATGTATTATATCTCCTATTGTGTCTTGGGACACATTTCCTTATTTAATTTTAAATGGTTGGCCAAAGGTGTACTAAATGGTTATGCATTCTACATTCTAAACCTCTCCAACACCTTCTCTATATACTTACTCTGAGACAATGTCAATTTTTTATTTTTCTGGTCTCTTGTTATTCTCATACTAAGGATTTTCTTTGTAGCACCCAAATCCTTCATCGCAAATGAATTAGCTAATTTCTTATTGAGCACATTTATATCTTGCATATTAGACCCTACAACAATCATGTCA
This sequence comes from Picea sitchensis, assembly GCA_010110895.2. Taxonomy (NCBI): domain Eukaryota; kingdom Viridiplantae; phylum Streptophyta; class Pinopsida; order Pinales; family Pinaceae; genus Picea; species Picea sitchensis. Next base: position 2,523 of record SNQJ01S0128289.1, read on the forward strand.
TCTACATAGAATAGAAAGATAATATAGCTTCCATTTTCTAGTCTTTTTAAATAAACACAATGATCAAAATGACATCTACTATATAACATTGTTATGTCATAAAACTGTCGAACTTAAAATACCATTGCCTTGGAGTTTTCTTTAGGCCATACAACCTCTTATTCAAATTGCATACCAAATTTTCCTTCTCTTTGACCTTATACCCTTGTGGTTGGTGCATATAAATCTCTTCATCCAAATCCCCATGGAGAAAAGTTGTTTTTACATTTAACTATTCAAGATGCAAATGTTCTACTTCCACAATACTTAGAATAGTCCTAATTGAATTCATTTTAACAACAGGAGAAAATATTTCATCAAAATCTATACCTTTCTTTTGTGAAAACCCCTTTACAACAAGTCAAGCCTTGTAACATTTTTTTCCTCCACCTTCTTCCTTCAACCTGTAAACCCATTTATTCTACATTACTCTTTTCCCCGTAGGAAACTGAACCAAGTCCCAAGTCAGGTTATTTACCATGGAATTGATTTCCTCTTTAATGCCTTTCTCCCACTTCCTTGTAGTGTCTACCTACATTTCCTCTTCATAACTTTCTGGTTTACCAGAATCAGTCAACAATAAATAGTACAATGAAGGAGAGTATCATTCAAGGGGTCTACTTAACCTGGTATATATTATAACAACACTTGCATGAGTTTGAGGTACATGTTTCTCCTGTTGTTGTACATTTTGATTTTTTGGTACCTTTGGAATTTATTTTTCAGTGATCTCATCAAGCATAGTGTATTCTGGTTTTTCTTCTTCCCCTTTCCTTCCCTCCAACTGATCTTTATACATGACCTTCTCATTGAATATTTCATCTCTACTCCTAATTATTTTGTGATTTTCATAATCCCATAAGCGATAACCAAAATAATTAACACCATATCCAATAAAGGTACACTTCTTGGATTTTTCTTCAATCTTTGTTCTATTTTCTTTTTCAATATGGACAAATGCTTCACAACCGAAAGTCTTCAGAAATGTATAGTTTAGATTTTTACCTGTCAATGCATCCTATGGAATTCCACCATCCAAAGAACTTGAAGGTCCTCTGTTTATCAAGTAAACAACAATATCTACAACATCTTCCCAAAACTGTAAGGGAAACCCTACATGCAATCTCATACTCCTTGCACACTCCATGATGGTCTTGTTCATCCTTTCTGACACACAATTTTCCTGTGGTGTTCCTAGAATTGTCTTCTCTCTATGAATCACATGGTATGAACAATAATCATCAAATGTGTTGTTGCAGTATTCACCTCCATTTTCTGATCTGAGACACTTCAACCTTTTTCCTATCTCATTCTCAACCAAATCTTTCCATTTCTTAAAAATACCAAAAACATCATATTTTTGTCGAATGCAATAAACCCAAGTTTTTCTAGTTGCATCATCAATAAAAGTAACATAATAAAAAGATCCACCAAGATATGATACATGAGCTGGTCTCCATACATATTTATACACAAGATCTAACCTTTCACTCTTTTTTTCTTTTCTCACTTTGAGAAATATAACTCTCTTATGTTTTCCTTAAACACAATGCTCACAAAAATCCAAATCATTTAATATCTGGAAATAAATTTGTTTTGTGAAGTATATACATCCGCTTCTTACTCATGTTTCCAAGCCTATGATTCCACAGTGTTGTATCCACTCCCGTAGAAGATAAAGAGATAGAAGAGTCAGTATTACTAGTACATAAATACAATGTACCTACCTTCTTTCATTTTTCTATCACCGATGATCCTTTGGTGACCTTCCACGCCTTATCTGTAAATATAGATATACAACCTTCACTTGCCAACTGCCAAGTTGAAATTATATTTTTCCTTGGATCTGGAACATGTCTTACCTATTTCAACAACCATTGGTTTCCATTCTTTTTCTTTATTTGTACCTTTCTCATTCCAACAATTTTTCATGGTGCACCATCACCCAAATGAACCTGTCCAAAATCACCTTCAACATAATCTAGAAAATGTTTCCTATGGGGTGTTGCATGAAATGAAGCCCCTGAATCTTCTACCCGAGACTCAGAAAAATTATCTACAGAAATAATCATATCATCTTGTAACACATCACATATTACATTTGCTTCTTGATTTTTCTCTTGTTGTCCATCTCTTTGTTTCTTTGGAGAAATGAAATATTTCTTCAGATGTACTTTCTTCCCACAATTCCAACACTCTATATTTACCAGTCTGTATTTAGATCTACGCTTCCTAGAATTACCACAGTTCCCTGAGACCTTTGATCTATCATTTTTTCTTCCCCTGTTCTCCATAGTCAACGCATTACCTGATGTCTCACCTGTTCTTTTCCATCGCATTTCCTCGCTAAGGAAAACACCAACAACATCATAAAGTTTTAGAGTGTTTGAACTAGAGACATAGTTACTTACAATAATGACCAACACATTCCATCTTTATGGAAATGAGCAGAAGATTAGAAGAGCCCTGACCTCATCATCAAAGTCCACTTTTATATAACTTAGATAATTAGTAACCGTATTGAATTCATTTAAATGATTTGCAACAAACCCACCTTCTGACATATTTATATTAAATAATCTCTTCATTAGAAATACGTTATTGGATGCTGATGATTTTTCATAAAGTTTATCCAATGCGTCCATCAACTCCCTCATTTTCTTTTCTATTGAAATATTGAAAGCCACCAATGTTGTGTTGGCAACCAACAATTCTGTCAAATTTTATCATAATTAAAAGTCATCATAAAGGGATAAAATATTTTTGTAGCTGCCTCCTCCTTACATTCATAAACGTTTCTGTCTTTTGGTTTCAAGGATATTTATCAGGCTGACTGATTATATGAGTATTTCGTTTAATTTTTCGTTTGTTTTGTTTGAATTTCATCACTGCATGTAATGCCCATACATTTTATTTAAACATCATTAAGTCTCATAAACATTTTATGAAATAAACTGAAACAATAACTTTCAAGCATAATATTGATTTTTATAACAAAAACTTTAGTAGCTTAGATTTATCATTAAATACTGAATTCATGGAAGAAAGAAATAAATACATAACTTGACAAAGTACCTGGTTCTGATGCTAATTTATGTTGCCTGTTGCCTTACTGCCTTGCTGCATAGTCCAGTCCTGCCACAGGCACATAAAATAACTGCCCAAAACTAATATCCACCCTGCCAACTAGGAAAATGACCTAGCTCCAGGATATCTACGGATATCCTGGCCCCCGTGCCCAAAACCTCTAGCAAATCGACGCCTCCCTGATCAATATGTCACAACCTGTAAATCTCGTGCCTCAATCTGAGCACACCGGGCACAGCAAAGCTCTCGCTTTCTGCAGATAGAAAAACAACAGTTCGCAGCACCCATTCCCTCCTCTTGCCGAATGGTGCGCACATCCCCCTCTTTCCCCCCCTTATTCCTCCCGACCGACTCACGCACTTACTCCACAACCACCCTCTGTCCCCTGTCCTTCGTCATGAATTACTGTTTTATCTCCTCGGGATTCATGGCTTTCCCTCACTGCATACGCCACCATTTTATATCATTTTCATTGATCTTTTAAATTATAATTCTCAGGTCATTAAATGTGGTCCTTGAGTGCATGGTTAAGAAATTATTACTTAGTTAATCACAATCATTTCTTTTAATTAATTTTCTTTATAATCTTTAAGCATGTATCAATTAGGGTCGTTACCGCGCAAGCATGAAATTGAAACAAAAGTTTGGCTTGGGTAATCATTGTGTAGTTTGTGGTTTCTTCCTTTCCTTTTCTAAAGAGATTACACCTTAAAGGGACCTATATGTTTATACGTTTTAAGTTGGAAGCCTTGTTGAGTTGATCCATTTACTTGCCACATTTTTTATGTACTATGGGAAATATGACTTGATCATACCTATGGTTTATTATATGATTTTAATTTTTGATATGCCTAATCCGCCAAAGGCAACGGATTAACATTTAAAATGTGCTCTTTTCTCTTACCAGTCATATCTCTTTCATATAATCCCGGTACAGTTGATGTACTTTCGTGGTACACATCATCCCTGTTGGCCATGTACATTTAAGACTCTCATTCATTATTTGAAAAGGAAGCTGATAATGGTTGGGGTTTAATCTTCATTGTGCATAATGGTTCTTGAGCCTGCGCGTCCTCTAGTTTTTTTCACTCAAAGATCAAATTCACAAGCATGATAGCCTCCCAATTCTGTAGGTATCGGGCCTTTTTTGATTTTATAGACCTCTCCCTATTGTTTGTCTATTGGAAAACAAAACCTCCCTCTTAATGTTGTGTGCATCCGCATAACTTTTACGCCTATCCTGTGCTTCCTTTAATCTCTGCCCTATCTGAATCACCTTGTTCTCCATTTCTTGAATCTATATTACATTTACTGTTACTTGGTCTTATAGTCTATCCCAACTTAATGGTTTTCTACATGGCCTCCCATACAAGCTTGTTGAGACATTTCTAATGGAACTATGATAAGAAAAGCGTTATTGTGGGCAAACTCTACCAAGGTAGGTACTTCTCCCAGGTTTTATTATCCATTACACACATCCTAAGCATGTCCTCCATGACTTGATTTACTCTCGGTTTTCCCATCTGTTTAGGATGATAAGATGTGCTTAAGTTCAATTGAGTCCCAATGCGTAAGCTTGTCCAAAACCTAGATGTGAATCACGAGTCCCTATCGAAATAATCTTCTTGGGTATCCCATGCAAGCGGACAGCTTTGCTTATGAACCTTTCGTGCCACATCGCAACATAAGTAAGTGTCTCTAAGCTTTGGAATGAAATGAGCACTCTTGGTTTAATTTTTCCACTATCACAAAGAATGGCATTGTGTCTATGAGATGTGGCGACAATCCTACAACAAAATCCATAGAGATAACTTCCCAGCGGACATGGGACATCATGTGGTTGTAGGAGGGCCTGTAGCAGAATGATGGTGGTCCAGCTTTCACTGTTGACCTCTAGGCATTTGGCGTGAAATGGACTACATCGCGCTTAATTCCTACCCAAAAGAAAAGCTTATTCATATCTGCATACATTTTGGCTGCTCGGATGCACACAATAAAGTGCTTTATGGGCTTCTTTCAGTATGATTCTTTGAATATCCGCATTCTCAGGGATGTACATCTTCCTCGATATCATAACAATCCGTCTGTTTCCAAAATATACCCTTCATACTTTGGATCCTCGCCTCCCTCTTTGGAGGTTTGAAGTGACCTCTAAATACCAATTGTCTCGGTGCCAACTTGTTCCCTCAGGCCCGACCTTTAAGGTCACGAAGGAGAAGATACGTGATCTCCTACTCAAGGCATCTCGACCACATTTCCTTTCCCTTTATTTAAGAAATACCAAAATCATGCTCGCTCATAAACTCACTCCATCGCCTTTGCACGGTTCAAATCTCTTTGAGTGAAGGGATGTTTCAGAAACTTTGATAGTCCGTCTTGAGCTCAAAACCGTCCCGCAGATAGTGCCTCAAAGTTTGAGCTAACACTACAATGGCTCTAAGTCATGAGTCGCGTGCTCACCGTGCTTATTCAAATTGCGGGCACGCAAGCTATCCTCCTCCATGTTGACATCATCATCATGGCCCCCAAACCTTGTTTTGAGGCATCCATGCACGGACCGTGAATCCCTTTTCCATATCTGGCACTTGTAGAAGTGGCGCACTAGTTAGTAATCTCTTAAGCTCCACGAATGCACTATCACATTCTTATATCCATTAATACGACTACATTTACAAAGTGGTGATGGAGTTTAGCTACTTTGAGAATACTTCCACAAATTTCTGGTAATAACCCGCTAGCCCTATGAAGCTCCTTACCTCATGGGCATTCTTTATTGGGCACCAGCCATTCCATAATGGCCTTTACCCATATGGGTCCGCAGGATTCCTTTTTCGGAAATGATGTGACCTAAATGAGTGGATTTTTCATGCCGGAAGAAGGGACACTTCGAAAGCTTCCCATACGATTTGTTCTCCCTAAAACAGAACCAAACTACTATTAAGTAGAAGTGTTCCTGGGTCGCTCTCGCCATTCTTAGGAATATATGGGTATGTCATCTAGAAAACTTATTTTCATCGATCCTGCAAATTACTTCCGAGATACACCCGTTCATGAGACTCATGAATCTTTGTAAAGCCTTGTTAGTTATCGAAGATTACCACAACAAACTCGTAATGTCAAAACCGCGTTCGAAGGCAGTTTTCGGGATATCACCTTTCCTTAATCCTCAAAGCGATACCACGATGCGAATGCGATCTTTGAGAGCTGTTGCTCCTTTCATCGATAGAGAGAGATCATCTGATTCAGCGACATTGGGTACACCTATTCGCTACCCGTATACGGGTTCAAATCCACAGTAGTCATACGCAATCATAAAGGGATCAGTCCTTCTTCTTTACCGAAATTGAATTAGCTGGGTGAGACACTGGGCCTTACTGGCCCTAAGTCTGGTAACTCCTTCCCCAGGCGTTTGCATGATTCACAGAGTTGCGGGTCTTTGTCATCCGATCTGAGTCTTGGATATTGGTTGCGCACGGGTTTTAGCTCAGCGATGAAATCAAAGAAGCTCCCTCTCGGTGTCAGGAGTAAAATGGATCCAGGAAAAACCTCACGAAATTGACGATTTCGATCTTGATCCAATGAGGTCCCTTCCTTTCATTCATTGCTTCCACTGCATAAAGAGTCGACACCCTTGCCTCAAGCAACCGGCAGGGCTTCATAGTTGATAGCAAGAAGCGTGACAGTACTTTTCTGCATTTTACCCCGGATCTCTACCGGTTTTCCTTCATCGTTTACACAAAGCACCCTCTTTGAAACACAATCTGCTACAAAAGCTCGATGAGACGCTAACCAATCCATTCCAATAATATAATTAGGTCATACGTCCCAAGAGAAGTGGCATACACCTTCAAACTAGTAGTACAAACTCTTAGGTCTACTAGACAATTATCAACCTTTGGGTTACCACCACAACTTGTTTTCTCACGAAGGCCATTTAGACTTGTTTAATGTCATGCGTTATGGCAGGCTGCAATTTACTCTTTTCTAATATAAATGGTGAGGCCAAGAGCTATACATTGCGCCAGTCAAACGAAATTTTAACGTGTATGTTTTGGCATTACTGTCGACTCCCTCGGTGGATTGATGTTCATCCACAGCGGTTGTTAACCCATTGCGTAAATAAGTGGTTATACACATTTCTCCCCCATTAGTTACCTTTCCTTCTCTATACAAACCGATTGTAACTTCGGGGCGATCCAGTAATGGGGTCCCTGCACCGCAATAGGTAATATAGAGATGGGCTGGTGCACTATTATGTGAAAGCGATTGTAGAAATGAGTTCCTCCCACAGAACCCTGCCGCTAGTTGTTCCACTACTTGATTGTTGTGGGCCTATCTACTGCCGTTAGCGATGTAAAGATCGCGGCGCACTAAACGCCGTGAAATCCCTGCGGTTACACTATCGCCCAGTACGCCCTCTGTTACCGTATGGATGTGGCCTTGAGCCCCTTCCCCTTGAAAATGTCCTTGGGTTCTTTCCTACAAATCCTGGGCGTTGCGGAAATGTCGACCTTGCACACCCTGTTAAGTTTATGTGTTCATGCAGTAGCAGCGCACTTTCTACCACCTCTGTGCAGAGGCGGCTTCCACGTCCTTACCATAGCTCTTATCTTAGGGTTGAGTCCATAGCAAGTGATCGGTATCGTTGGTCGTTATCTATATACGACACATATTTGGCCAGTTCCATAAATCGGATCTCATATTCTTCTACTGTCCTATTCCCTTGTATTAAGGCATGATATGCCCCTCGATGTTAGTTTCCTCGTGGTATCATGAATAATTTCCGCCCGGGGAACCTCTCTCGAAGTTCCCAGAATCACGATTATGCGGGGTAGGTGTAGTTGTCTTTCTAAGTTTCCCCACGAGTTCAAGGCGTTGTCCATGGCGGGAAAATTGCAATCTTGGCCTTTAAATTGGACGTATAATCCCTTAGGGAAAAACACCTTCTCATGCCTTCCAACCATGCTTCAGCGCGTTCCCTGGCGTGACCTCGTAAAACTCTGGGACGATCTTGTAACTCTCGTGTGATGTCTCGGGTGGAAGTTCTGCCAAATTGAGTTCCTTGAAGCTTCTAGATTACCAATTCCATATGGTGAGTGTTCCCGCCGATATTGCGGGTTGGCCCCAAGTCTATTGGCTGTGAAGCGCTGATGTGAAGGAGCTAGTTCGGTGATGGTCTTTGAGTGAATGGCGGTGGTGTCGGTGGTGAGTGATGGTGTGGGTATGGAAATTGATTGATTGCCGTGTCGGCTCCCACCGCCTCGACCCAGCCAGTCTGGCCATCTTGTGCGACGGCACGCGTGCCCATAAATTTGTCATGGTGAGTTCCAGGATGTCTCAATTTGGTGCTACTTGAAGCGAGGTTGGGCGTAATTTTTCTTTGCTTGTGCGTGGCGGACATTTACTCCATCGAGGGGGTGGCTCGGTTTGGGTCGGGGTTTGAAGCATCTAGGCTTGGTTTTGTCTTTCTTGCAAAGAACTATTGGTTCCTGCTTGATTACATTAGCCTTGTGCTTTACTCATCACTTCCTAGTGCATGCGCCACCCGTCTAAGTCTCAACATTATTAAATAACTTTAAAGGTGGATAACCGCCGGTGAAATAATATAGATTTTTAAAAGAATATTATTATACTTATTTAACTTAGCTTGAAGTTAAGTAAAATTATCTTGTCTTTATATATATAAATTATTTATACTAATTTAACCTTATTTATATATATATAATTAATTATATAAATTGGCTAATTTATTTTATATTATTCCTAATAATTTATAATGTATATAACCAAATTAGTTTAAACATACTTTTCTAAAAATTTGGAGCCTTATGGAGTCCTGCGTGCTTGTATGGCTTCCTCAAACTCCATCGTAACTAACCTCACCATTCTACTTTTGTCATCTCCTTCGACTCCCATGGCGTCCCTTACCACCATCGGGCTTTCTCATCATGGGACTTGCCTACGTGATCTTTTCCACATGCGAAATACTGCCTCTTCTGCCTTTAAAGAGGTTCGAGAATCTCCTTGCCATGGCACCGCGCATCCTCCCACTACTCGTTCGAGCACTGCCATGGCGGGTTAATGTTGTATGTACGCTCCATTTCGTTTCTGATGGCGAGTGCGGGTAATTATAGCGATACGATCCAGGTACAGATTCGTTCTCTGAAATATTGCGTTATCAATCCCACAATGCATGCGGGAAATATTGGGTATCAATCCCCTGTCTGTACGCGTTGCGGAGCTCGCCCTCAACTATGGTAAGGGTACGATTCAGTCATGGTTTCAGTACCTTTATGAAGAACACGGGGTTATTCGAATTGAGGATTTGCACAAACCGTCCTTACATCGTGGTAATGAATGGTAAATTCCTCTTTTGAAAAAAATGATTTGGCTTGAAATTCCCATTCTGTACGAATTTTGCTGTTCTCTTTTGGTTTATTTCCTTTGTAAAAAAAATTAAAAAAAATTCATTCACCTGTGTAAACTTGTTGTTATATGCGTATGTATGTAGTTATATGTGTATACAGGATCTTTCATCTTCATCAACCGAGCCGAGTGGCTCTGCGAATTTCCCTTGGAGTCACCGGTCAATACCCGACCCTCAGGTCTTCCCCATTTCTTCGCGTTCTCTGCCCTAGGACCGCACCCAAATTTCCTTTAGGAATCATTTTATCGGGCTTCGAGGTTTCATATTCCCTAAAGTCGAGAATTCCTGTTCCCTTAAATTCCCGATACGACATTTTATGTGCTAGCCCTTCGGGCTAGACACCCATCTCATATGACCGGCGACCCATGTGACCCTCACCCTATCTTTCATCGGGGTTTCGGGGTTTTCATTGTCGAGCCTCACAATTCCTTAGGACTCGCGATTCCCCGATCCCCGATATGTTCCTAGTGCTTTATCCCTCCAAGCTAAGCCCGTGGTCCACGCCACCTTTCCTTGTGACCGCGGTCTTATCCTTATTGGGATTCGGGGTTTCACGATTCTTACTGTCATGAACCCCTCGTCCACGAAAATCCTGATTTCCCGATGCGCGATGGCCCGGTGGACGACCTCCCATCGGGACCTTTCCCGATGGCTCCGATCATTGCCACATGTCCTCAGAATGAACGGCTCAGAACTTCCGTCGGGATATCGCGGATCGCGACTCCAACCTGCGAGCGTTCCGTGGTCTCGAAAACCCCGATACAGCGATCCCCGACCTTGCCTAGATTGCTGACACCTGTCCACCAAATGAACGGTTCAAATCTCGTCGGGAAATCGCGTTTCGCGATTCCGTTTGACATGATTTTTGTGTGCCCGAATACTCCGATTCCCCGATTCCCGACTCTCTCCCAGGTTCTGACATGCATCCGAAATGATGGACGGTCCTTATTGCCTCTCGCTGTTTCGGGGTTTCGTACTTCGCAGTTTTGAAATGCAAAAGTTTCGTGTCCACGAAATCCCCGATACGTCGATTCCCGATTTTCCGATGGGTTCTTGATGGTTTCCACCTGTCCCACAGATGGACGGCTTTGATTGTATCGGGATTTTCCCATGGATTTCCCGACTCTTCCCGATGATGGACACCTGTCCTTTACTCTGACCCTAGGGGTCCCACCTTGCTTACGTCACCTTCGGGATATCGCCGATCGCGATTCCCGGCGACGCAGTTTCCTTATCTTCGAAAAACCCGATTTCCCGATCCCCGACTTTACAGGATCTCCTGACACGCGTCCTGCACAATGGACGGTCCAGATCTGATCGGGAAATCGCATATCGCGATTTCAACCTACACAAGTCTTACGTCTCCGGAATCCCCGATTCTCCAAATCTGCGACACGCGTCCCTCAAATGGAATGGCTCCGATCGTATCGGGAAATCGCGGACGACGATTTCATTGCGCAAGAGTTTCATGACTCCTCCTATGCACGCTAGGGCTTAAACCTCGTGCAACTTGTCTAAATCTAACGGCTAACGAGATTTCTAGGTGAGATCCGATGAATCACATCCATTCTTCCGCGTAAAATCCCGTTCCCAGGTCTTGCAATTATCTTCTTGCATTTTATTTAGTGTAGTTCGTGTAGTTATTAAATTTTCCACTCTTCAAGCCTTCAATAGAAGTTTTCCCTCGACATTTTCGTCGATTGCAGGTGTCTATTCTACCCTAAACTTCGTTGACAAGTAATCCTCAAAATAAAACTAAGTTATCATCTTTGTTTCTCGTGCTAAATAGCTTTATTCTTGTCGTTTTAAGGATAGTCATTTTGTGGAAGGTGATTCCTCCCATTATCCGGTTTGCTGCCACTATTTTAAAGGGATTCCTTCGAATGTTCAGACTACAACTGTAATGACCATATATGATCTAGTTAAAGGGTTCTACCTAAAACTGTTGCTTGCGATATATGAACTTATTTTCCTGGGTTTCACGTAGGAGTATTATCCTAAGTGCATTTCCGTTACTGTTTCTGTCATAATAAATCAAACTGAACATGTTTTGCTTATAGTTGAAACGTGGCTAGAGTTAACACTCCGGGTTTCGTCCCTTAGGCTCCAGATTTCGAACTAAGACGCTCTGATACCATATGTAATGCCCATACATTTTATTTAAACATCATTAAGTCTCATAAACATTTTATGAAATAAACTGAAACAATAAATTTCAAGCATAATATTGATTTTTATAACAGAAACTTTAGTAGCTTAGATTTATCATTAAATACTGAATTCATGGCAGAAAGAAATAAATACATAACTTGAGAAAGTACCTGGTTCTGATGATAATTTATGTTGCCTGCTGCCTTGCTGCCTTGCTGCACAGTCCAGTCCTGCCACAGGCACAGAAAATAATTTCCCAAAACTAATATCCACCCTGCCAACTAGGAAAACGACCTAACTCCAGGATATCTACGGATATCCTGGCCCCCGTGCCCAAAACCTCTAGCAACTCAATGCCTCCCTGATCAATATGTCACAACCTGTAAATCTCGTGCCTCAATCTGAGCACACCGGGCACAGCAAAGCTCTCACTTTCTGCAGATAGCAAAACAACAGTTCGCAGCACCCATTCCCTCCTCCTGCCGAATGGTGCGCACATCCCCCTCTTT
>SNQJ01S0128289.1:16571-26630 GCA_010110895.2 Picea sitchensis
CAAACAAGCCAGTAGTGTGATTATCAAGAATGAAACAAATTTCAATGCTAGCATTAACATAGAATTATCCGACCCTTCACTGTCTAATTTCTAGAATGGTAAAAATGGTTTTGATTTTCTTTGATTTTATTCTGTTGTAAAAAATTCAAACAGTTAGATTTATTTTGATTTTCTTTGTTATATAAGACTAGCTACATAATCTCACGATTTTGTAGCCAGTCTATTTATAAAAATTAGTTTGAATTGTTTTTCCAAAATTCAATTTCGCTTTGTTATTTTCAGGAGAATAATAGTTATGGTGATATTCACAAGGAGAAGCCATCATGGATATGCGCTATATAGTTTAATAGTTTCTCTTTTGTTTGATAAAACTGTGTCATTAAGTAATTCATTTTGATAAACAGATTCCTACATGAGTGTTTCTCTGTTGTATTATTTTTGTAAAGAAACCTATTTTTTTTGGGATTACACTCTATCTTGCATGATAAGAGATTGTTAATACAAGACTAGTTTAAATAGTGGTTGTTGTCAGTAGTAAAGACAACTTTTGCTGGAATACAATATGTACATGTGATTTTGAGAATGGATATGGGGAAGTGATTCACCATTGGCTTTAGACATGTGTGATGCTTATTCCATTATGTTCTTCTACTACCTCTGTATTATGAGATATTATTATGGTTGATTTAGCTTTAGCCTAGTCATCATATGGTGTTTCATATCGTTAAATATTTAGACACTGTCCATAATTTGTCATTCCATTTCGTATGTGTGATCAATTTGTCATTTGATTACTATTGAATTTATTTCAGAGGTTAAATGATTGACAATATTAATACTTTGAATTGAGTTTATTTTTGTTCTAAATTATTGATTATCATAAGATCACAACAGTTTTCCAGTTATCATTTTGTTGTTATATTCTCACTCCAATACATCAAACACTTCTTTGAATTTATTCTCGAAGTACTAGTATTATTCTGTCACATTTTTCCCTTGCATGAAGGACAAGTAGGATCTCGAACAACACAGGGAGATAAACTCATTTTAATTGATTAGTTATAGGTTAGTCTCTATGTTATTTAATTAAGTTATTTATTAACGAAACGATGACTACATTAATTATCAGTCACTGTTTCTATGTTATGTTTTCAATTGTATTTGCTTAGTATTTATTAGTTTAAAATCTTTAAACATTCAAAAAGAAAACAAAAAGATTTATGTTCTTTCTTTATCCTATTTAGAAACAGTATTACAAACATTCATTTCACAAGATTTCAAGTAAACCTTGCAAGTTGTATATAGACTGTTTATAATCGTTCAAGTATATACTCATGTTTATATTTCAACACTTGTAATTAGTGATCATTTATTGTTAGTATCATATCTCTATATTAGTTTATTTATTTTATCATTTTTAGGAATTTAGTTGGCTAACAGAGCCATTAAACCCGTTAGGTCAGTTCACTCCAAACATCTTGGGTTAATTAGACAACCCCGGTCCGGATCTGACCTCTCAGTTGACGGTGTGTCACTTACGCCCATCAACAAATGGCACTAGAAGGAGGGCATGGAATTAATTTATGACACATGGAGGTCGTACGAATCCCCCACACACTCGTACTCATGTCATAACGTGTACTCACTCCGACACAAATGTTACACTTGAAACAACTACTACCTCAAACGATAACTTCGATATTCCCGTCGAACCAGCGACACCACTATCTCAAGGGATTGATGTCCAAGATTTTTTTTTTCAATTGCTTATTAGAACTCAATGTGCCTTATCTCATATTGGACAACCTAGTAGACAACTCAATCAACCCCTTGAATTCACAAATATTTAGGAACAAATTCAAGGCACTGGTCTTCCTAGAAACACTTTAGGGACTGATAATATTACCAATCCTACTGAAGCACTTATTCTTGGTGTTGGAGAATATGGTATTCCACCATCCCCACCTGGTTCTTCTCCACCTTCTTCGGGAGGTGAATCATCAGACAAAGGAATTTCTTCATCTGAACCATCTCAACCTTTGAATCCACTAACTCCCATGACAAGAAAAAATAATCTCACCAGACCTTGGCTCGATCAAGATTCCATGGCTGTGTCTAGACCCCAATACCCATTACCTAAACATTCATAGAAATGGTTCCCAAATTTGATCTAGATTCGAATCAATCAGATGAAGATCACATCAAGAAATTTATGCTAGTCGTTATACTCTGGAGTGTCGAACACAAAGATGTCGTGTGCATATTATTTCCTTATACCTTTGAGGGAAATGCCTCAACCTGGTATTTTTCCCAACAACCTCAGACCATCATCTCTTCGGACAAGTTTGAAACTTGTTTTCTGGAAAAATTTGGAGATGATAAATCTCCAAAAGTCTTGGTAATGGAACTCTCTAGCTTAAATATGAACCCTAAGGAAAAATTTGAAGTCTTTAACTAGAGATTCCTAACACTAAAAAACAAAATCCCTACAGATTTGACTCCTGCAGAAAGCTTAATTGTTGCATATTATACTAAGGCCCTACATAACAACATAGCCATATGGGTTAAAAGGTCCAAAAAGAACACGTTGTTAGATGCCTCTTAGGAGGCAAGTTAAATTGAGAAAGATATATTGAGCTTAAAAGATAATCTAAGTAGTGAGGCTGAAACAACTTCATCATCTAAGAAGAAAATATAAATTCGCTTTAGGTCTCCTCAACCCAAAAATAAACAAGAAACATTAGACTTGGAGAGCTTGTAGACAGCTTTCCAGAAACTATCCAACCAGGTTGTTGACTTGAAAAGATCCACTGAGGAGGTGTCTACAAGAAAAGGAAGTTTCAAACCTCCTTTTAGAAAACCTTTCCCTCCAAATCGGCCAAACCCGACCATAGAAGGTCTAAATTTTGAAAGTTTACAATATGCTTTGCAAACGATATTGGAAGCGCATGACAATTTTTCTTCTGTTCCTCCTGAAAATCATGATGATACAGTTGAGGAAGAGGTACCAGAAGAGGAGGATGCATCTCCTCCCCTTTTCGGGAACTTGTCGGACAATATTTTTCAAGTAAATTTCGAAACTGTCCACCCCTACAACACTATAAGTAAAACACAAAACAAGCCCACACCCGAAACAAGTAAAAATGTGTTTCCAAAACAACCAAAGAAAATTGAAACTAGACAAAACCTAGTTGCCCTAGTTTTAGAGTATGATTTAATTGAAGATCTGAAAAAATTAAGGGCAAATATTTTTGTTTTTGAACTGCTGAAATTTCCTCTTATTTTGCAGAAAATGCTTCAAAGCATCACTAAAAATAGTAAAAAGAATGATGTTAGCAGCAAAAAATCAACAGAAATTGACTTAAACGCAGCTAAAAATGTCCCAACTAAAAGGAAATATGAACATCAAGACAAAAGGGACTTAGCAGAAAAAACTGTAGGAAACCTAGAGAAAATTGTTTCAGGAACAACAATACAAAATTAGCAGAATTATGTTGTTTCCGCATGAAAAAATGTGCCCCCTTTTTTATTGACGTTTGAAATTTTTAATAGGAATGTACATAATTGTATGGTTGAATATGGTGCATCATCAAATGTAATGCCTTTGTCCGTATTCAAGAAAATTAATGAAGAAGTAAAACCTTCTGATCTAAAAAACATTCAGCTAGATCAAACAAATGTTAAAGTGATCGATGAACTTAAAAATGTGATGATTAGATTATCGTCCAATTCCAAAGTTCATCAAGTAATTGATATTATCATTGTTGACATTCCTGAATTTTATGGTATGTTTTTAAGCAGAGATTGGTCATAACAACTACACAACAATTTTGCTACAAACTGGTCTCATTTGTGGCTGGTTGAAAATGGAAAGCCCAATAAGATCAGAATAAACAAAGAACGTTACTTCAGCATACCATGACATATATGAACGATCCAAATGAGTCTTTTGTTACCACTACAAATTTGATTGGAACGCAGGGAATAAATACCTTTTTTTGTAACTTCATGACTGAAATTTCCTCTATCACTGATCTAGAACAACAATCTGAAGTAATAGCCTATACTCAGACACCAATTTCATCGAATACGCCAAATATTCTAATGACGCACAAATCTAGTCCCTATATTTTGATGGATCCAAATCCTGAGAATGGGAAGGTGTCGATTGTGTACTCATCGACCCTACATGTAATACAACATTTATTGCTTATCGATTAGAGTTTTAATGTACTAACAACACAACAGAGTATGAAGCACTTCTATAGGGACTTAGGAAAGCACTAGACATGGACGTGCAAAATTTGGTAGTATTTGGTGATTCAGAAATCGTAGTCAAATAGGTAAGAAACGTAATACACTGTTTGCCACCACATCTGAAGAGTTACCAAATCGAGGTATGGAGTTTAATGCAATTTTTTTTAGCATTTAATATAAATTCCATTTCTAGGATGAGTAATTCAGAAGCTGATTTACTAGCCAATGTTGCTTCCAAATTGTTTCTCGCTAAAGATCTTTCTCCTAATGCATTCTTGGTCGAATTGTTATTCAGGCCATCGATTTCGGACAACATAATGAATTGGAGGGTATTTGATGATGATCAACAGATCATCAACTTTCTACATATGGAAGACACCTTCTAGGATGCAATTATTGATGAAGGCACTCATGATGAGAATCTCCGAGATTTCACGGTAATATCTGATCCTCGATCTTCAGAATCATCATACGATATGTTAAACTCTATCCCCAAATTTGTTGTAAGATTAGAGAAGTTTTACGACTTACATGACAAGTTTAGAGGGGTAGTTAATTGCAAAACTAACAGTTCCTCTTTGCTCTATAAAACTGTTAATTTAGGAACATGAGATAATCCTCAAAATATTAATATGGGAAAGGGATGTTCTGAACATGAAAGATCCTCTTTTATAAAATTATTTAAAGAATATAAAGATGTATTTTCTTGGACGTACGACGATCTAAAAACTTTCGACCCAAACATCATACAACACGTAATTCCTATGAAGCCTCAGACTCAGCCTTTCCAACAAAAATTGAGGAAGATGCATCCTAAATTGGAACCTACCGTATCTAATGCATCCTAAATTACTTAATACAAAGATAATTTTTCCAGTTAGGAATACTCAATGGGTATCTAACTTATTCCCTGTAAGGAAGAAAAGTGGTGAAACTTGACTTTGTGTCGATTTTCGAAAATTAAACCGAGCATCTGATAAGGACAACTACCATATTCCTCCAATGGAACAAATCCTATAACAGGTGTCAAGTTCCGAAAGACTATATTTATTAGACGATTTTTCGGGATACAACCAGGTCCTTATGTCTCCTTCAGACCAGGTTAAAACCACCTTTCGTACCTTGTGGGGCACTTACGCCTACAGGTAAATTCCATTTGGACTAATAAATGTCGGTGCCACTTTTCAGAGAGTAATGGATATTGATTTCCGTGGCCTCATTAACCAGTCAATTGTGGTCTATCTTGACGATGTCGCTGTCTTTTCAAAAAACAAGAAAGATCACTTGTCTCACCTTAGGGCTTTTTTAGAATGATGTCGCAAGTTCGACATATCTCTCAATCCCAAAAAATCAGTCTTTGCGGTAGAACAAGGGAAATTGTTTGGGTTTATAGTATCTAAATATGGAATTATTATTGATCCCGAAAGAAACCAAGCCATTGCAAAACTTCCCCCTCCTTCTTCCAAAAAGGCCATGCAATCCTTTTTGGGTAAGATTAATTTTGTCTGACGATTTGTCCTGATGTTTTCCAAAATGGCCAGACCTCTACAAAATCTAATTAAAAATGATGTTTTGTACATATGGGGAAAACAAGAAAKTCAAGCTTTCGATTCAATTAGAAAAKCCATAATAGAAGCATMTTCCCTAATGAATCTCGATTTTTCTCAGGATTTCACTCTATACACTTTTGCATCTGACATATCCTATGTTGTTGTGCTTACACAGAAAAACGTTGAAAGAAACGAAATACCCATTTCCTTCATGAGATCTACTTTTAAAGGAGAAAAACTTAACTAYCCCATGGTAGACCAACAAACATATGTTGTTTTTAAAGCAGTGAAACACTTAAGGTCTTATCTGTTGAAATCTAGGACCAATGTTTTCGTTCTTTACTCCACTGTAAGAAATATGTTAGTACAAAAAGATCTAGGTGAGAAAATGGAAAATTGGATGACATTGCTACAGGAATATGATATTGAAATAACTCCTACCCAAATTGTTAGAGGTCAAGGCCTGTGTAAATTAGTGGTTGATTCAGTTGAAGAATTATAAATTCAAGTAAATACATCAACTGTAAATCAGTATAACAAAAAACAAATCAGTTGTATGCAAACTACACCCAATTCTTGGTATGCGGACATTAGATTTTATTTAACGCATGGATCTTCTCCCAACAATCTCAATCCCAAAAATAGAAGAGCTCTTAGGCTTAAATCTGCATCTTTCCAATTAATCAATGATATATTATTTTGAAAGAAATTTGATGGTGTTTTTCTGCGTTGTTTAGAAAAAGAGGAGTCTGAAAAAGTGTTGGATGAACTTCATTCTAGTGATGTCGGTGGTCATTTTGGTGGAGATACCACTGCCCACAAAGTGTTGAGGGATGGATACTATTGGCCTATCTTGTTTAAGGATGCCCGTATGTTGTCCCGCAAGTGTACAATCTGTCAAAAGGCTGCAGGATAGGTAAAAAAGGTAGCTTTTCATTTGCAACCTGTTACTGTAGATGCACCTTTTCAGAAATGGGGCCTAGAAATTATAGGACCAATCAATACCCCTTCCTCACAATAGCACAAGTACATTCTCACAACAACAGACTATTTTACAAGTTGTTCTGAATCTTTACCTTTAAAAGTAGTCAACACCAATAAGGTAGTGTCTTTTCTGAACTCCCATATTATCACTCGATTCAAAATTCCTGAATGTCTGGTTTTTTACAATGCTTCCTATTTTTCATCCCTTGATATGAATGTTTTCTCTCTGGAAAAAGGGATTAAACTGAAGTACTCTACCAGCTACTACCCTCAAGGGAATGGTCTAGCCGAGTCAACAAATGAGAATTTAATCAAGATTATAAAAAGAAAGGTTTCATAAAACCACAAGAATTGGCACAATGCATTGTACAAAGTACTTTGGGCTGATAGGGTAACTCCAAAATCCTTCGTTGGTAATTCTCCTTTCCTCCTTGTCTACATAAGAGAAGCCATCCTCCCCCCTCATGTCTTTCTTCCTTCTCTGCAATTATCATATAAAATTCAAGAAGAAGAGTGTCCTCTAGAAAACTAGATAAATGCCTTATTAAAGTTAGAAGAGGTAAGAACACAAGCAAAGCAGAAACTTGACCAGCACCAACAAATTGTGAAGAGATGGTTTCATACAAGTTCAACATATGATAGGAATTTTGATGTTGGGGATTTTGTTCTCAAGTGGGACAAAGAATACGAGGGTAAGGGAGAACATACCAAGCTCCAAAACCTGTGGTTGGGATCATTTGTAATTTATGAAAAATTGGGTCCTAGCTCTTTTCATATGCATAACTTGGAGGGGCAGACAGACACTTTCCTAGTGAATGGACAGGCTCTCAAGAGATATTTCGCTTGATGATTTCTGATCCACCCCCTTGTAAATATTTTTAAATTTTCTTTTCTGTTTTTGATTTTCGTTCTGTTCATTTTTCTTGATTTTGATTTTTTTTCTAAATAGTTATGTCTAAATCACCATTCATTTGTTGAAGGGGATCATAATTATTATTCATTAGCAACAGTTGATAACATTTCAAGCACTTGAACAGTAAATGCTAAACTTAGATCAACGAAAGTAAGTTTATGTTCAATTAGTGTTTCCGGTTTCTCATTAAAATCATATAACACAATTATCCTTAACAGACTTCTAATGTCGTCCCTTTTTAATGAGGGAAACTCAATTGTGCTTCCCCATCCTAGAGATGATTTCTTGACATAAATCTAATTGTCCAAATCATGATAAAAGTCATCAGAACAGAAAAATGATTCTTAAATGATCAATCTTTTCATTACTAGACTGAGAGATCTTCAGTATCACCTTGCTCTCTTAAATATCATGAATTTTCTCGAAATTTATAAAAAAAATTAGAGAGTTGAAAGCACTATAATGTGTGGGAATTGTATGTAAACCCGTCGAAACACTGAACAGGTCTGTTGGCAGCGGGTAAATGCACACATGATACAAAGGAAACTTCATCAGGGTACTAAATAGGCTTGTTGGCAACGAAGCTATGTCGGGTTTAAGAAGACCCCCAGGTATGTCTTTTAATTTGATCAAGTGTGAAGATGTTTTTATCATGAATGTATGTCTCTTGGAAAGGATAGAGGTACTAGAGTGGGTTAAATGACATCCCTGTTGAGGCTATGGATGCCTACTGGCAGCAGTGGCCCTGTCAACGGTATTGAAGTCACCTGTATAAACATCACTATACTTATGGTTTAAACAAGACACCAGATTACAATTTTGGAAATAAATGCACCCAATGCTATGACTGTGTTATGTTCTGAGTCATTGTCAAAATTCTTGATCTGTCGTTAATTGTCTCTAAAATTTATTTCATATGTACCCCTGATATAAATTTTCTGGTGATGCAGAGATAACTGCTTCACCCAACGTGTCGCCATTGTTGGAAGCCACCAATTCTGTCAAATTTTATCATAATTAAAATTCATCATAAGGGATAACATCTTTCTGTAGCTGCCTCCTCCTTACATTTATAAATGTTTTTGTCTTTTGGTTTCAAGGAGATTTATTGGGCTGGATGATTATATGAGTATTTCGTTTAATTTTTTCATTTGTTTTGTTTAAATTTCATGACTGCAAGCATGGAATTGAAACAAAATTTTGGCTTCGGTAATCATTCTGCAGTTTGTGGTTTCTTACTTTCTTTTGCTAAAGATATTACACCTTAAGGGGACCTGTATGTTTATAAGTTTTAACTTTTGTAGTCTTATTGATTGATCTATCTCCACAATTTTATGTACTATGGGAAATATGACTTGATCATACCTATGGTTGATTCTATGATTTTCATTTTTGATATGCCTAATCGCGTAGAACCATGGATTAACATTTGAAATGTTCTCTTTTCTCTTACCAGTAATATCGCTTTCATATCATCCTGGTACATGACTGATGTACTCACAATTACACATCATCCTATTGTCCTGTACATTTAAGACTCTCATTCATTATTCGAAAAGGCAGTTGACAATGGTTGGGGTTTAATCTTCATTGTGCATAGTGGTTCACAAGCCTGCATGTCCTCTGGTTTTTTGTTATTCAAAGATCAAACTACTAAGCATGATATCCACCCAAGTCCGTAGGCATCAAACCTATTCTAATTTCATAGATCTCTCCATATTGTTTGTCGATTGGAAGACGAAGCCTCCCTCTTGTGGTATTTAATGTGTCTATTTGATAGAAACCATGGCCCCCATGGTTCAAATTGAACCTAATGGCTCTCAAGCCCTTCTCTCCCATGACGATGCCATAAGAGATTTACAGACGCATAGTTGGGACATATTCATCTGCAAATTCAAGGGTTATAACCTGGTAGTCACACAGGATTTTTCTCAATATTTTGATGGATTTAAATCCAAAGTTTGGGATCTGCATTTTGAAGTAACTGAAGACTCTATAGCACGAACAACAAGATTGTCACAGGAAGAAGAAAATGGTTCAAAAACACCAAGCTAGAAGGCGTGCCTTGGAGCCTATTCATGGTCTCTAAGAAATCGATATGATACCCTAAAGGTACTCCTATTACCCTCTTAAAACCTCGATGGAACGACCTACTTCTGATTCTTAAACAAGTTAGAACTTACGAGGGTAGGTATGGCTTAATGCTTTTGTGTCGCATTCTCCTGTTGATGATTTTCCTAGTGTTTAAGATAAACATGCCCTTCTATTTGTTGATAAGCCTACATAATATGTCTAAGTGTTATAAGAAACAGAGTTTAAACCCTCTCTCTAGACTCTTCCACCATGGGCTTATAC
>SNQJ01S0128290.1:0-22990 GCA_010110895.2 Picea sitchensis
ATTTGTTCGACCAACCAAAGCTTAATGCTAGACAAGCCAGATGGATGGCCCTCCTTAGTGAATTTGATTTTGAAATCAAACACATTAAAGGGAAGGAGAATAGGGTGGCTGATGCCCTTAGCATAAGCATGAGAACAATTCACCTGGCCACAGTGAGTACCTGCGAGACAGATGTCAAGAACAGAGTCAAGGAGGCAGAAGAAACAGACCCCTTCGTCCGAAATGTGACCCTGTACCTACAGCAAGAACCCGCTGGAGTAAAATACGAAGGCTATCAAACAACCAAAGGAGGTCTACTCACCTACATAGATAGACTGTACATTCCCAATTGTGACGACTTGAAGAGGTTCATCATGGAAGAACTACATAAAAGACCCTACGCTGGTCACCCAGGATACCAAAAAATGATTACTGCCACCCGAAAACAATTCTACTTGCCAGGATTGAAGAAGGATGTAGCCAAATATTTGGCCCAATGCATAGAATGCCAACAAGTTAAAGCAGAACATCGACACCCAACAGGACTATTACACCCTTTACCCATCCCAGAATGGAAATGGGAAACCATCTCCATGGATTTCATCACTGGATTACCAACTTCGACCAAATAGAATGATTCCATTATGGTGGTGGTGGATAAACTGAGCAAGTCTGCTCATTTCATCCCCGTCAAATCGACCTGCAAGGAAATAGATATCGCACAGGTATTCATGAAAGAGGTATTCAGACTGCACGGTATGCCGAAAGAGATAATATCTGACAGAGACACAAAATTCACTTCCAAATTTTGGAAATCACTGATGACGGGTTTAGAGACCGAATTGATGTTTAGTACTGCCTATCGCCCTCAAACCAATGGATAGACAGAAAGAGTAAATCAGATATTAGAATATATGTTAAGGATGCATGTGATGCATCAACCCAGGAAATGGGAAGACTACCTGCCATTGGTAGAATTTGCCTACAACAACGACTATCAAGCGTCCTTAAAGATGTGTCCATTCGAGGTCCTCTATGGTAGACAGTGTAGTACTCCAGTCAGCTGGAGAAATCCTGTAAATAAAATTTATTTTGGACCTGACATGTTGAAAGAAATGGAATAGCAAGTGACTCAGATAAAACAAAATCTGAAGGTCACTCAGAACCAACAGAAAAGTTATGCTGATCAAAAGAGAACTCCAAGACAGTTCCAAACAGGAGATCACGTATATCTTAGAATTAATCCCAGAAGGAGTTCCCTGAAAATGGGAGCTTGTGCCAAATTTGCACCCCGGTATTGTGGACCCTTTGAGGTTCTAGACAGAGTGGGAACTGTAGCCTATCGGCTAGCACTTCCTCCCACAGTAAAAGCACATAATTTTTTTCATGTTTCATTATTGAAGAAATATGTATATGATGCTAATCATATAATTGACTGGTCTGTGATCTAGGTGGAACCGGAGGGAGAATTCCTACCAGAACCCCAACGCATATTGGATGAAAAGGAAACCCGGCTCCGGAACAAAACCATTGTACAGGTCAAGGTGCAGTGGAAACATTTTGGCCCAGATGAGGCTACATGGGAGATGGAAGATGCCATGAAACTAGCATATCCGATTTTGTTTACTTCCGTACATGCAATTCATGTTAGTAGCTAAGAACATCGAGGACGATGTTCCTTTTAAGGGGGAGGGAATTGTAACACCCTGTTTCCCCCAACTTGTAAATATAACTGGACTGGCCAAGAACTATGGCAAACTCATAAATGTGAATATGTGATGTAAATGGACCTTGAGGAAGAGGTCAATGAATGTGAATAACATTCTGAATTTATTGCAGGACTGCTGATGAGGGGATGTGAAGAAAAGAGACCACGATGGAGGTGGAAGGCACCTAAAAAGGTAGCGTTAACTTCCACCGAGAATGAAATACCGTATTTGGACTCCACTGGCCCGGAGAACCAAAAGCGGCTCGCTGGCCCTGAAATTCAATGCCTCGCAGGCTGGTAGGTGGATGGATTGATGAGGGATGGGATGGTGAACCGCCCATCCGTAGAGCCTTCAGGCCTGATCATCACGAGGGTAATCGTGCCACATGCAACCTCGCGAGAGGATAAGGCATATGGCAGAAGCGATTAGGAGGGAAGATGCGAGGGGAACTCTGGCATTATGTAGGGTGAGTGATAGCAGAGAGGAAGGACTACAACCTTCGCTCCTGGTCACTGGCAGACAGAGAGACGCAGTCTCAGAGCATCGTGGTCTCATCTTGGGGGTGGCTAGTGGTAAATCCGTTGGGAGTCCCTGAGCCTATGGTTGGGTGGAAACAAGCACCCCTCTCAATAGTTTCTCCCATTTTTGAAGTTATCTCTGATAAGTGTTTTGTTCATATTGCATCTTGAAATTTAGATGCTGACATATATGCTCATAAAATGTGAATGATCTCATTATAAGAATGTCTGTATGGTGATATGATCAGTAATAGTAGTTGTATATCTGTATGAAAAGACTATGTATGGCTTATGCCCTCATGAGTCGTTATTTATATGTGTATTAATCTAATTTAGACTTCACGTCTGGTTCTCAGGAGAACGATACCCTTACCCGCCTCAGACAACACACTGGGTAATCCTCCTCATAGAGATACCCTCCTCGAAAATTCCATGAAGAACTGTGGAGGAGAAGATGAAGGCGTAAGACCTTAGTAAACCTGCACGAGGAGGAACGATCCTCTTGAAAACCCGCGATGACAGCATAAGTATGAAGTATCGAATCGACGGATGAGATTCCATCGGGAGATCTGTGGTCACTCACCACCATCAGATTGGAGGGAAAAAGCTGGAAGGTTAAGTACCCTATCCCTGATATGTGTTGATCAATGGACGAGATTTCATCGAGAAATCTACGGTCACCCCCGACCATTAGGTTGGTAGGAAAATGTAGGGATGTTAATGGCCTTACCCCTTTGTCTTCCGTGTCTTCATGGGTAACGAATAATTCCGGATCGTAGATATCCAAGGTCCATGAGAATATATGGAACGTTGGTTTCTCCACATCCAAAGGGCAGTAGGAAAGGGTGCGGCATCGAGATCGATCTGAACCGTCAGATCTTAGCTAGGAAACCTGACGGCCGTTAGATCCATAGGGAGATAAATGAGGGTTAAGCCTCGTGAATAGGGGAAAAAAGGATCAGAACCGTCCATAGTTGAGGACGTGTGTCAGGAGATCCAAAGAAGTCGAGCATCGAAGAATCGGGGTTTGCGAGAGCAAGGAAATCTTGCCATCTGAAATCGTGATCCGCGATATCCCGATGAGTTCTGAGTCGTCCATAGTTGAGGATGCGTGTCAGGAGATCCAAAGAAGTCGAGCATCGGATAATCGGGGTTTGCGAGAGCAAGGAAATATTGCCATCTGAAATCATGATCCGCGATATCCCGATGAGTTCTGAGCCATCCATAGTTGAGGATGCGTGTCAGGAGATCCAAAGAAGTCAAGCATCGAAGAATCGGAGTTTCCAAGCACAAAGAAATCTTGTCATACGGAATCGCAATCCGTGATTTACCGACAAGATCAGAACCGTCCATTGGGTGGAACACGTGTCAACAGATCCCGAAGAGTCGGAGTTCGGGGCATCAGAATTTTCGGAGGTACGAAACTCTCACACATTGGAATCGCGATCCGCGATATCCCGACGGGAGAGCCGTGTTGGCCACATCGGGAGATAGTGGAGGACAGGTGTTACCATATCGGGGTTCGGGACTTGGAGAGTTTCGTTAACTAGTGCAACAGGAATCGCAATATCCAGATACGCGATTTCCCAATTTGTCACAAGAGTGTGGGTCACAGTGGAGGACAGGTGTCATACGCATTTTCGTATTGGCATATCGGGAGTCGGGGATCCACGAGGTAAGTTTCATTCAGCATTGCAAACCCCGAAATCCCGATGGGAAGTTATATGGTTGCGGTTATATGGTTAGTGGTCACTTGGACCATAGTATAGTCAAGAGGGCTAGCCGGTGTAGAGGCACGTCGGGAGGTCGTGTGGACCGAAAGGTCTAGTCCAGGTGACTAGCAGAAGCTAACATCATATCGGGATATTGGGGATTCCAAGGACAAATGTAGATGTATTTCAATGTTGTGATATTCGAAACCCCGATGGACGGAGGAGATTCTTTCGGAGAATTTCCGGGTCCGTAAAGACCGTTAGATATGGAAACAAGACGTTAACTTAAACCAGGACGTGGTTATGCTTTAGGATAAGCGATGAGCAGATATGGACGGTCAGAGTCCACCCGCCCAGATCTACGGCCGAGGATGCATTCTGGAGCCCCCTTGNTGGACAGTCGAGATTTACTCACCGTGATCAACGGCTTCCCAGTGGATTCCGGACCCCCCTTGCCATTCTACCTTTAATGAGGGGAGGGGGGTCCGGAATAGTGTGGCATGTGAAGTGGGGCCCCTCCTGTCAGGGCGACTACCGTGTCGCGTCCCCCTTTCGCCACCTGTATTACACCCAAACGCGCGACGAGGCTTGTTCTCATTGGCAGATCCTCTATCCCTTATGAGGTTTAATTTTATTGGCCATCCACTGACCTCGTGGGAATCCATCCTTATGGGATGCACGTTAGCCCTGACGGGATTCGACGGTTGCAGAGTCGAACGTGTAGATATTACAGTAGCCCGAAGCGTGAAATACCAAAGACACTGCGTTCAATTTGAACCGTGAACATGTCTCACGATCACATGGGATCGGAGTAGGAGAGAGATAGAGCCAACTTATGCTGGACCTCCTGGGTTATTTGAGAGTTCGAGTCCGACAGAGGACCGCAAAAATTTGATTCAGGTAGTGGGTATGTTACATCAACACATGTAATCACATGGTTAGATTCGTACTTTGGGCGATGAGATTGAAGACCCTGGATATCCTCTTTGTAGTCCAGGTTGCGATGGAGTATGTATAATTTGTGACACATAGATCCACTGTGTATGTCTCATGGCTATGTCGTCTTGATTTGAAAATTTTCGCATAGATCCACAATGTATTCAGGTGGCTATGCTATATTTTGACGGCATGGATCCACAGTGTATGATTGGTGGCCATGACTTCGTTTATGATGTTATCAGTCTATGATCTGAGTATGGGAATGCCTACCTTGGAATTGATATATATGATACTCTGCATATTCTTGATTGTTCACAGGTTTCCTATTAGATGTGCTCCTGGTTCTCGACACACACATGCAGCTTACAAAGTCTATCGACTGTCACTAGTTCCAATCTCAGACTTTGGGGGGCATTCTGTTATCCATGATTTTGGTTGTCGTGATGATGTATTGATTATGGTGTAATCAGTCTCTTCATTAGAACTTTCTCTAGAGAAAAGTTACCTTTGTCTCTTTCCAGAAATCACAGTTTTGAGGAAGGTTCGTAGGCTACCAATACATTTGCCTACGAGAATGCATGATTCTCGCAGGCTGCCTTAAGCCAGGGTGCGACAAGTTCGCACTGTGCCTAACTGTTAGGGTGAAAACTCTTTCTAAAGAAGGGAAAACGATAAATTCTCGAACCTTCTAGAAGGGAATCTTCTAGAAGGATGAGATGGCATTCGAATGGTTATCTAAGTACTGGATTTCCTGATATTTTGGGATCATTCTTATCCAAGTAACTAATCCATTCTCTCTTATAAATTGATGGGATTCTCATGGAAAAGGTTAGAAGCAAACTAGCAAGAGATTTATTGGAGAATTAGTGTAAGATTGTATGAAGTACTGATGCTACAACAGCTAGGAACACCAGCAAGGTTGTCAAAAGTGGTTGATCTTCTTCATGCATGAGCAAGTGTGTGTGTGAGAGCTAGGAGCCATCGAAAGGAGGTTTGCAACATCAAGGCTCAGGTTGTAATTCTTGCTTTCTATCAATTTAATACAGTAATATGTCCCTTTCCCATAAAGCTAATGTCACTTTATTGCATAACTCCTTGATCATATGCATAGTTTAATTGTTGAATATATTAAGTTGTTTTCACTTCAATTGGTTTGAGCTGTCCTGGTCTTGATGGCACAAGAGCATTGGAGCGAAGCTGGACAACAGAGACCCAAGGAAGTGATCATAAGGTATGTTCATGATTCTTGCCTCCTAGTTCATTCAATAGTCTAAATCTAGGGAAAGAGTATTGTTCTGTCCTGTTTTGTTCTAGATCCAGGTGGATCTAGGGAGATCGGTTTGTGTCCGCACTTACGGATTAATCCTAAAACACTTCTCCTGCCATAGCTTGGTCAAGTTGATTTTATCATGTCTTGTTGAGTCAAGTTGAACTAACTTAGTTCAATTCGAGTGAAGTTGTGTTGAAATCAAGTCAATTTGAGTCACATTTGAGTCGATTTCAGGAGAAACGATGTTTTTGCATCCAGTTGAGTCAACATTCCATAACAACTTGTACAGGGTACCAATACGAACTCCTTTCATTAATACCATCACACCTCTTACCATCTTCCACGAATCCTTTTGAAACAAAGTATGCACACCTGCATCACTCATCTTGCTGACAGATGTTGGCCCTCGGTTATGGAAGGAAGCGAAGATCAAGGAAGAAAAGGTCAAACATGAATTGTGCGGGAGACACAGTGACTGGCACTGGGTCAAAGTATGAAAAAGAGCAGAAAAGTCAGAGTGAAGTACAAAAAATAAAGTTGTTGGATGAGGGTATCGAGGATGACATATCAACAAGGAATATGGATCGAGGACAACTCAGCAAGCAAATAAATCCACCATTGGATGCTTTGGAGCACCATGCGAGAAGGGAGGAAAGATAGGCTGGTGAAGCCCTGAAAAGGCGGGTCAAGTTGACCTAGGGTTTTAGACACCTAGGGTTTTGGGTAATTAGGGTTATGACACCTACATTTCGACCTAAGGTTGTCGGTGAGGGACTATAATGTATAAATAGAGGTCGAAAGGACCTAGGTTGGGTCGGTACTAGTGTTGGGTATTGATATTGATTATTGTTGATTGAGAGATTATTGTACTGTGAGAGAGAGGAGTGTTGAGAGTGAGAGCCTTCTGGTATTGTAAGATCTTCAGCTGGGTGTGAATATCAAGTCCTGTAGCTGGGTGAGCAGGAAGGTGGGAGACAGAGAGAAGAAGAGAGAAGATATGCTGACTAAGAGAGCAGATCAGAACTGTAAGCTTTATCTTAATATATCATAAGCACAGTTCTATGGACGTAGCCCTAGAGAGAGGGTGAACCACGTATACTTTGTGTCACAAGTGTGATTGATTCTTGGATCTCTTTCATTGTTATATTGTTATTTACATTATTGTGTTAAATCATATTTATAGCTGCGCAGAGTAGATCTAGTTGATAAGAGATATATGAATGTTGCATTATTGTTGTATTAGTTCCACTTGATAATCCTCTGGTTGTATACATCTCTTTCCTACAACCCCCCTCTTAGTTTCTTTGGGTGAGACTACATCTGCTTCGCAAGTGTTGTTGAAAGGGCCAGTAGCTAGGGCTTGTTGGTGCACTCTTGGAGTGAACCCTAGATCTGCCCCTGTGCCAACAAATGGTTTCATTGTCGGGACCATAATCTTTTTAAGGGAATATCAAGGTGGTTCCCATCGAAGACAGAGATTCAAAAGTGGATAGAGGATCAAGAGAGGGACTTCACTGAAGCCCATAACAAGAACCCTAAACTGAGTACTGAAGATTGGCTACAAAGATACATCTTCACTGACATTCACGAGATCTTCTTTGGAGGAATCCACCAGGAGTTGTTTGAGTGGTTGGCTATGTTAGCCGATACCCAGTTCGAGATCAAATCTAGACCTCCTCTGGTTTGGACACTAGCACTGATCCAGAAGGTCAAGAGAGTTGACAACATTGTATCCAGAGCAGTAGATCATTGGGTTGATAGTACCATTGTAGGGTATATCACCGAATTTTTTGTTGATAGGGTAGAATCGTATAGGCAAGATGAGAGATACTTTTTCAAAGGAACCAGAGGAAAAATTTTGCACTCTCTAAAGTTGAGAATCAAAATGTTGTTGCATGAAAAGAACATCTTGAAGATATAGTAGATTGGTTGGACCTAAAAAGGCTAATGTTCAGAAATTCAGATAGTGACAGTGACACAGAAGCTGGACATATGCACAGTGGAAGAGTATTTAGAGGGGTTCACCTTGAGAACCTGTTTAAGAAAAACTATGGAGAAGAAGGTTTCTATAGTGGAGAAGAGGTAGATCTAATCGACGAAGAACATTCAAAACCCACCAGAACAGAAGAAGGGAAAACTGAAGAACTTCACCAAAGTGAGCCAGAAACCCTAGGAACTATGCAGATTACTGAAGTAAGTAAGATTAACCCTCCCATTGTTTCAATAGAACCAAGCAGCCAGAATAGCCAGAATCACCAGAGTCTTCAGAGTGGTATTACTAATAACTCAGCCTATACTAAGACAAGAAGCCTAGGGAACTCTATAGCAGATGAGATGAGGCTCCCTATCTTCAGGGGAGATGGATATGAGGATCCAGATCAACACTGCTTCCTATATGAGGTCGTGTGGAATATTAAAAGTATCACCGAGGAAGCCATCAAGAGAACCTAGTTCAACACTACGCTAAGGGATCGCGCATTGAGCTGGTACATGAAACTTGTCCAAGGACTGGCGTAGCCTAAGCCACTGAACGAGATCAAGAATGCACTGATTGCAGAGTTTAAGAAACCTAAGTCGGAGTCACAATGTATTACAGAGCTAAAAGAGATCAAACAAAAGGTAGCAGAACCTGTTTGGGAGTTCGACCAGAGATTCAAGACCCTAACAGGCCGATTAACTTTTCAGATCCCCAATGAACAAAATAAAGAATGGTTCATTGCATTGTTACCACACATCAGAGTCCCTCTGATGCTGCATAAGATTGCATCATAGGAAGAAGCTTTGGAGATCTCCATGAAGCTTGAATCAACACCTATGGGAGAATCTAGCTCAGGCATGAGCCAGATCTTGAGCCAACTGACTAGTTTGTCTCTGTAGGTCGAGGATATGAAGAAGGACAAGGG
Organism: Picea sitchensis; assembly: GCA_010110895.2. Taxonomy (NCBI): domain Eukaryota; kingdom Viridiplantae; phylum Streptophyta; class Pinopsida; order Pinales; family Pinaceae; genus Picea; species Picea sitchensis. The sequence continues at coordinate 9,031 of SNQJ01S0128290.1, forward strand.
GAAGGACAAAAGAGAAGATATCTGGTGTGTAATATGCATATCCAAAGGTCATGATAAGGAACATTGTCCCTTATTTCATGAGTATTTTTCCTCAGGAGTGCCGAGCCCCTTGAAGCAAGTTAACCTTCCCTGGTGCGATGTATGCAAAAATAGGCATCGCCCAGGTGAGTGCTATTACATGCAAAAGTATGTTCAAGCACCCACAAACTTGTATTTCACATTTTGTAAATCAGTGGGGCATGATGATCGAGATTGTAGAGCTTACTATCTCATGCATGAGAGGTCGAGGGACATATACAAGATTCAAGGTGAAGTACAACAAGAAGGAAACACTCCACAGTACAACTCTCCAGGGAGAGTAAACTTCAATCCTCATGGTGGATACAGAGGATGAGGACAAGGAGGAGGTATGGGTCGAGTCTGAGGAAAAATAATCTATTATAACTGCGCATAGCCAGGACACTTGGCAAGGGATTGTCAGAATCCTTACACAACCTGCAACTATTTTAACTCTTTCGATCATGTCATAGAATAATGCCCTGTGTTGCTGGCTAAGCTTTAGGAAAGACGAGGACCCCAAAAGAATCCACAAGTGCAATTGATATATGTCGAACCACGCAGAACAAACCCTAGAGTCGTTGTTTTTACTCGAGGAGGTTTTTCTACAGGAGAAGATAAAACAATCCAAAGAAAGATTGCAGAAAAGTCAGGTATCAGGAAAGCTGTGGAGAAGACTCAGGCTTTTGATGCAAGAAAATAAAGACAAATATTTGAGGAATAAAGACAGGAGTTCAAGGGGAACCAAGGATCCTCATCTAAAATCTGGCCAGAAATAAAAGAGTATGGAATGCCTCAGACATTTGATCAATCGGCTTCACCGGAAGAAGGAAAAGAGGTAAGTAAACTAATCGATTTTTTGTACACTTGTCTTAAGTTAATTCAGGATGAGAATGTTGTGCAAGAGTTACAGAACCTAATAAGGCAGTATGAGATAGGAAAGGTAGACCCCTTACTGAATAAGGTAGTACACCAGATTAGTAATAAGAGAAGAACATACAAATAATTACATTTGAATGCTCAAATAGGAGAGTATGATATAGACTATGTGGTCCTAGACTTAGGGTCGAAGGTCAATGTCATGACGAAGCAAACTTGGGCACTAATGGGAAAACCGAATTTGATCTATTCCCCTATCAGAATTAGAATGGATAATCAACAAGCTGTCAGCCCATTTGGACAATTGGAGCATGTCCCTGTGGACATCGACGAAGTTAGGACCTTTGCAGATTTTGAGGTAATTGAAATTGTTGATGATAGCTTCCCTTACCCTACATTAATAGGAATTGATTGGGCCTTCGACAATTCTTTTGTTGTTGATTTAAATAAAAGACACATGACATTTGAAAGAGTTGGCCTTAGGGTCATTGCACCCTTAGATCCAAATGAGGGTCCACGATATACAAAGCTCATTAGAGAAGAAGACCGCACATATGGGTTGGAAAACATATATAAATTAACAACCAGACAACAGGATTATATCAACCCTATTTCCAATGGAAATCTAAGTTGGCGAAGTGACAATGCATGTTCATCAGATTCAGAAGAAGCGTTGGAGAATTGGTAGAACCAGATGTATGAATTATCCACAAGGAGATGTGCTGACCAGAGAAGTTTGTTGGATTGGTACAACAATAAGTAACTTGCCTACCTTTGATGGTATGAACCCTCTCGAGGCCTTTCTCTCATATTTTGAAACAAGTGTACCAGCAAAACAGACGTTGTTGGCTATGGATGAGGCCATGAAAGCTACACCAACAATATGGTGGGGGACGCACAAAAGAAATATTACAGACTGGACACAATGTCGAACCTTGATGACAACGCGGTTCTTAGCACAAGTAGGAAGCTGCGAAGTGAGGTACACAGGTCGAATATGCCCAAAGGGCCATGTGCGAAGTTGCGAAGAAGCCTGGAGTGACATTCCTCGAGAACAATGGGTACACAGATTCATTAACACATTGGACACGAACCCTATTAACTGGTACCTTCAAGCGGAGTTGTGCCTCATCACTGCAAATTGGGAAGGTATGCTTCAGAATTTTGTAACCACCTTTTTGTTTGATAGTGAATTTCCTTCAGTAGATCAAGCACTACATATTGTGAGGCAGAAAGTATTTAAGGAGGCATCTAGCCTCCCTTTGGAGAAAGAAGAGGACGAATGGACTGCGCCATTCCAGAAACTACAAGGATGTTACAACATTAATGCCGACACAGATGATGATCCGAGGAAGGTAAACATTGTTGAGATAGAAGGCCATAGGGATGTGGAAGGAACAAGAGTTGAGCTTCCATTCATTGGACAGTTGATCAAGATAAAGAAAGTTAATATTGGGACAGAGGAGACACTGAAGCTTGCCAATGTCGAAGATTACTTGGATGCTGCTACCATTGAAAAAATTACAGAATTACTGCACGAGTATTAGGACTTGTTTCCAACCAAGTTCACTGATATGAAGGGTATCAAAGGACCTATGGGAGAGATGAGAATACCTTTGAAACGAGACACGAAGTGAGTCAAGCAAATACGCTACATATTGAACCCGAAATATAAGGAAAAAGTGAAGATTGAGCTCAACAAAATGTTAGAAGCAGGGATTATTGAACCTGTCAAAGAGTCGGAGTGGACCATCCCTATGGTGGTGAAAGACAAGAATACATGTGAGATCAGGATCTATGTGGATCTTAGGAAGCTGAATAAGGCTTGTTTTCATGATCCTTTCCCTACACCATTCACAGAAAAAGTGTTGGATAATGTGGGAGGCCAGGAGGTATATTCATTTACAGATGGGTTTTCAGGGTACCATCAGATCCAGATTGCCAAGGAGGACCACCACAAGACCACATTTGCCACAAAATGGGGATCCTACCAATACACAGTGATTCCATTTGGACTGAAGAATGCCCCAACCATCTTCTCCAGGGTGGTGGTCGAAGCGTTCAAAGAATTTTTGCATAAGTTTTTAGAAGCCTATTTTGATGGCTGGACTATTTTTAGTTTGCTGAAAAATCACATTGAATGTCTAAGACTAATGTTGGACAAATGTCGGTAGTGTCAAATTACTTTAAATTTGAAGAAGTGCATCTTCTCCTCACCATTTGGAGTATTATTAGGACATATAGTATGCAAGTAAGGATTGCTCATTGATCCATAAAAAATTGCAATTACAGTCGACTTACCGCCTCCTACTTCAGTCAAACAACTGCGCACTGCGCTAGGACATATTGGCTATTACAGGAAATTTATCAAAGGATATGCTCATATTGCACCAATGGAGAAGTTATTAAAGAAATATTGTTAGTTTGGTTGGATAGACGAATGCCAATAGAGCTTTGATACAATGAAACAAAAGATGGTGACTGCGCCCATTCTGGTCTTTCCAGACCGGAGCAAAGAATTTCATGTGCATGTCGATGCATATTCTATTGCATTAGGATCACTATTGGCACAACCTGGATAAGGGGAGATAGACCATCCATTAGCATTTTCCAGCAGAAAGATATCTACAACTGAAATCAATTACACTACTACAGAGAGAGAAGGATTATCCATGGTGTACGCGCTGCAAAGATTCCACCGGTACTTACTAGAAGGACACTTTAAAATGTTTACTGATCACTCTACGTTGAAGTACCTAGTTAACAAGCCAGTGTTGCGGGGGCGAATATGCATATGGCTTCTCCTATTTCAAGAATATGATTTTGAGATCATAGTTAAGCTAGGAAGAATGAAAAAGGGACCCGACCACCTGTCGAGGTTGGAACATGGTGAAGAACCCACCAGTTTGGAGGATATACTACCATATGCATAGCTTCTCACCATTAGAAATATGGATGACCACTTCACAAACATAGTCCAATTCCTATCAACATGAATGGCTCCAAGTGAGTATACAATTTTCGAGAAGAAACAGCTAGTGGTGAGCGCTGCAAACTTTTCAATGATAGTTGGTCAGCTATATAAGATGGGACCTAATGAGATACTAAGAAGATGTGTGATGGAGGCAGAGCGCCTACTGATCCTCACAGAATCTCATCAAGGCATCGCAGGAGGACATTATGTGGGGAAAGAAACTGCGCAGAAGGTTCTGCGAGCTGGCCTTTGGTGGCCTACTTTACACAGAGATGATAAAGAGTATACCAGATCCTGTGATGTATGCTAGATAGTTGGAAAACCATCCCAAAGAGATTAAATGCCACTAGCACTGCAAATGACCCAACAAGCATTTGAAAAGTAGGCCATTGACTTCGTGGGACCTATAAACCCACTAGGAAAGTGCACAGGAGCAAGGTACATTATCATTGCGATAGAATACCTAACTATATGGGTTGAAGCAAGAGCATTCAGGGAATGTAGTGCAACTACAACTACACGTTTTATATTTGATAACATAATAACCAGGTTTGGATTCCCTAAGACCCTTATGAGCGATCAAGGCACTCATTTCATCAACAAGACAATTGAAGCCCTGACTGAAGAATTTGCAGTTCACCATCAGAAGAGTACACCTTACCCTCCACAAGAAAACAGAATGGTTGAAGCATTCAACAAAATATTGGAGACAACATTGACAAAGATTTGCAGTGTGAACATGGATAACTGGGATTTAAGATTACTAGTAGTACTCTAGGCTTATAGAACCACTTGCAAGAAATTAACAATGCAGACCCCTTTCAAGTTGGTTTATGGTCTCGAAGCTATTGTCCTGATGGAGTACTTGGTACCAAGCTTAAGAATTGTTGCATTTACAGACATGGATGATACTGGCATTGTTCATGAGAGGCTTGCCCAACTGGTTGAACTAGAAGAAGACATATTTATTGCAGGATTCCATCAACACGTACAGAAGGAAAGAGAGAAGGCCTATCATAACAGACACATCAAGAAGAAGGCATTTAAGCAAGGTGATTTAGTACTGGTTTATGACAGTAAATTTATAAGACATCGAGGGATGTTCAGAACACATTGGCTTGGAGCATATGAGATCGCCTATGTTACAGAAGGAGGAGCTGCATAGTTGAAGACATTGAAGGGAGAATGGAAAGAAGGATTAGTGAATGGGAGTCAACTGAAGTTGTATTATGGCAACCATCTACCTCCCAACTCTCAGTAAAAGAAATGAGAAAAGGGTCTAGGTACCGGGTGCAGTTGAAACTAGGTACCAGACACAGAAAAGACAGTCTACACAAGGATGGGAAGGAGGCATAAAGCAGAAATAAAAGGTTACACTGTGCAGTCCAAAGTCGAAGTGAAATGGAAGGATCAGATCTGAAGTGCCTCAGGACGAGTCATGGGTGAGTGTTGGGGACCTGTTGGCCCTTAGTTATGGAAGGAAGAGAAGATCGAGGAAGAAAAGGTCAAACGAAAATTACGTGGGAGACATTGTGACTGTCACTGGGTCGAAGTAAGCAAAAGAGAAGAAAAGTCAGAGCGAAGTACGGAAAAGCAAGTTGTTGGATGAGGAGATCGAGGATGACATATCAACAAGGAAGATGGATCAAGGACAACTCAAGAAGTAGAGAAAGCCACCATTGGATGCTTTGGAGCATTGCGCGAGAAGGGAGGAAAGACAGGATGGAGAAGCCCTGAAAAGGTGGGTCAAGTTGACCTAGGGTTTTGGGTAATTAGGGTTTTGATACCTAAGTTTTGACCTAAGGCTGTTGATGAGGGAATATAATGTATAAATAGAGTTTGAGAGGACCTAGGTTGGGTCGGTACCAGTGTTGGGTATTGATATTGATTATTGTTGATTGAGAGATTATTTTACTATGAGAGAGAGGAATGTTGAGAGTGAGAGCCTTCTAGTATTGTAAGATCTTCAGCTGGGTGCGAAGATCAAGTGCTGTAGCTAGGTGCGCAGGAAGGTGGGAGACAGAGAGAAGAAGAGAGAAGATCTATTGACTAAGATCGCAGATCAAAACTGTAATATTTATCTTAATATATCATAATCACAGTTCTGTGGATGTATCCCTAGAGAGAGGGTGAACCACGCATGATTTTTGTCGCAAGTGTGATTGATTCCTGGATCTCTGTCGTTGTTATACTGTTATTTACATTATTGTGTTAGATTATATTTATAGTTGCGAAGAGTAGATCTAGATGATAAGAGATATATGAATGTTTCATTATTGTTGTATTATTTCCACTTGATATTCCCCTGGTTGTAGACATCTCTTTCCTGCAACCCCCCTCTTAGCTGCTTCGGGTGAGGCTACATCTGCTTCGTAGGTGTTGCCGAAAGAGCCAGTAGCTAGGGCTTGTTGGTGCACTCTTGGAGTGAACCCTGGGTCTGCCCCTGTGCCAACAACATATATCAGGTTTCTTTCCAAACATAGAATATTCTTTCCAAACCTGAAATGTGTAGCACACCTAGAAGGGTTCTTTTCCTCCCATCATGCAATGTCAGTCAGACTCTTCTTCGTCTGAAAATTCTGGTTTTCAAGTCATCCCCCAAGAACACATCACCCCCATCATATCTTTCATATTCACATAACCATTCTTTATGTGGTGTCATGTGATAGGGTGCTCCTGAGTCAATCAACCAAACATCTTGATCCAACTATGTACTGGTCAATGTCAGGTATGCATCACCTCCCTTGTCCGAGGTCATCTTTCTCTCAGTCGACTGCTTCTTATCGGATCCATCACTAACTTTTTTTGCCTTCGAATTAAATTCCTTTTTATAATTCCCAACTTTACCGCATTTCCATCATATTCACGTTGACTGAACCGGGGATTTATATCTACCCTTCAACTTAGAATTTATACCAGAGAATCTTCCTTTAGCTCTGTGTACCGATCGACCTCTCGCTACCATAACATCTTTGGTTGATCCTTCCATGTTTTTCCTTCTCTTTTCTTCCGACAACAGAGAAGAAACCACGTCCTCTAGTGCTATTTTGGTTATAATACTCACAATAGCTACGACTAAGATATCCCAAGACTCTGGAAAAGAACATAATATGATGATACACTTCTCCTCATCAGTGATCTTAATATCCACAGATGATAACTAGCTTAACACAATATTAAATGCATTGAAATGCTCAGTCACCTAACTTCCATCACTCATCCTCAGAAGATACAATTTCTTTCTGAGAAACAACTTATTTACCAGATATTTCGACTGGTATAAGATTCCTATCTTGTCCCATGGTTTCTTGGCCGAATCTTCACCCGATACATTCAACAACAACAAATCTTCAAGACAAAGTTGAATCATACTTCTTTCTCTTCTTTCGAGTTTCTCCAATTCTTTCGTCAACATGCCTATCGACTGGGTACCTGGATAGACCGATGTCCATTGTTCTCAATATACAAGAAGATATTCCATTTTAAGCTTCCAAAGCTCAAAATTCTGGCCATTGAATTTTTATTTCTCTATTTTGGAATTGCTCACCATTCTTTTTTGTGATCTTTAACACAATTTATGACTTACGAATATTACTGTACCTAGGGTTTAGTTCTTAGATTCAAGACTTGCAAATCAAGATATCATATACTCTCTAAAGCCTAACACTACTCTGATAACTCACTTTCCAGGGAAGACCTAAGATCTGATACCACATATCAGGAAATGAAAGACATTTCCACACTAATACTAGCAAAAGAGAAGAAGGGTTTAATAAAGAATGCAAATGACACAAGCAATCACACAATACACTGATATTTTACCATGAAAACCCTTAACCGGGAAAACCAACATTCCTTTGAGTGTTATTCTTTCTTTTTGTCTTATTCAATCAGAATAAAAGGTTGCATGTCTAACCTTGGTCCACACCTAAGACACAATCAACATCATACCCTCTTTCATAGGCAAGAACAACCCTGTATCAAATTTGACTTACACATGCATGACCAACAACCTACACTTACACATGCATTAACCTGTAAAAGTGCATGCTACAATTACCTTACAACAACAACGTTTACGACCTTACAACACGCCTCTTTATAGGCTTTACAACAGGGAAAACCTTAAAGATTGGCGCCCAAAAATGGTTATAGATCCATGCATATCATTGGCTACAAATCCCACAAATATCGAGATTCTGTTACAGTCGACTCCAAGTCATTTTTACCAGTCGAATACTAGTCGACCTTCATTTAATATCTAGTCGGTCATCTCATGCCCACACTTCAACCTCTTTTTGATTGACTTGTCATTGATATATTTGAAATCAACTTTACTCGGTTGACTCCCTTGACCTTTGAATTGTCATCGATCCACCTCAACTTCGACCTGATGTGAATGCACCTTGAATTTGACTTGTTGTCGATCCACCACAACTTTGACCATCAATCGATTCACCTTGACTATACTTTCACTGTAAAGAATATAACAACCCAACACAAAGAGGGATTCATTCCTGGCTATTGATATCCCCAAGCAACTGTTAGATGAAAAGATTTGAATTTTGATATTGAAGGATTAGAGAGCCAAATTTTTAGTGCTTCTTCTATATCAGTTCCTGTCCAAGCATTGGATAGAACTATGATTTGATCAACCTCTCTCTAAACTTCTAATGTGAAATTGCAAGAAAGAATAGGATGGTGATTAGTTTCAATATATTGCTTGCAGAGATAGAATCTCCCAAGTCCCTGGAATTTTATCTTTTGTAGTTTGTCTTAGGTAAGATCCTTGTTGTTCAATATAATCTACATGAAGAATTTTGCTTTTGTTGGACACTTCAATTTCCATAGTTTCCCCCCCACCATATGTGTTGTTCATCTGTATTTTATTGGGCTAGATATTTATATCATATCCTTGGTTCATAGTCTTTGTATGGGTTCATGGACCATAAAATTTGATCATCCTAATCCAGGAGATGTACAAATGAAATTCTGAGGGCGTTTGTATATGTATTCCAACTTTCAGCATACTCAACCCCAAGGCCAACTTCTTGCCAAGAAAGCGATTGAAAATGACTTGATGCTTGATTCATATGAGCAACATGATTTAAAGAGTAGAGGCCCAATATATGAATACATTGCAGGAGAGGAGAAGGAGGATGTGATTGTTATTACATCTGATCCATAAGTCTTTGATTACATGTTCACCATTCTCTATTTTCCAAATTAATCAATTCCCAATTAAGGGAAAAGAATTTGGGATTGATTTCTAAATATGGAACTATTTTGTAGTTTCTTAATAGGGTTTCTTATATAATCCACAATCGATACCCATGGAAAATATTTTTTCTTTGTTTTTTCGACAGATGAGCCTATACCTTGAATAATCCTCCAAGCATTTTTGTTGCTAAGGATTTAGAAAAGAAGAATATGATTTTTAGGACCCATACCTCGATGGATTTAGGAGTGTTTAACGTTTTCCAAGAGGATAAAACCATTTTTTTCTTTGAATGTCCCCTAACCATAGGAATTAAAAGTAGATTTTTTTAATTATCCTCGATGTCCCTTTGGGATCCAGGATAAGGACATCTAGTAGACCGAAATGGTTTCCAACACTACCTTAACTATGATCAACCTCCATGATTTGGTTATCCATTTATTGCACCAAGCATTAAATATCCTTTCCATATTTTCTTCCATCCATAACCAATTGGATTTTCTATAATGGTTTTCCTTTAAGAGAAATCCCAACTGTTTGAGCCCAGCTTCAAGGTCCCCCATCTTAAATGAAAGGAGCTAGGAGATGTTGTTCCTTCTCAAATCAGTGATACCATAAGTGATGATGGAGGATTTATCCCTATTGATCTTCATACGTGTTTCTTGACAAAAAATGTTCAAAAGTTCTTTAAGATAGTCCTTTGATTCCATTGTCCCTTCACAAAAAATGAGAATGTCACATACAAATAACATGTGAATGATGTTACATGAAGGCCCCAAGTTGATTCTGTTTAGTCTTCCAGATATTGAGGCTTCCTTCAGTAATCTGCTAAGTCCTTTAGCCATGATAAAAAAAAAGAGGAGAAAGAGGATAAACCTATCTAATGCCTATTTCAACTTTAAAAAGGGGGAGGTTAATACATTTATAACAACAATTAAATAAGTAGAGTTGATATAGTTGCGATTCCAAGTCACAAAGCATGAGTAAATTCCAAATGAATGAGGATAAGTTTGAGGTAAACCTAGCTTACCCTATCAAATTCCTTGGAGAGGTCAAACTTTAAGGTAAGGGATTCTTGATTCATAGTTTTGATGGAGTGTAATCCCTCTTGCACTATGTTGATTTATTCATAGATTTGTTATACTTTGTGAAATCCAAATTGCTCTGGGGAAATGTGATTTGATAAAATGATTTTTATCCTTCAAGAAATCATCTTAGAGACAATTTTGTACACACTATTACAGAGGGAGATAGGCCTACAATGGTCAAACTTTGAAGGGTTGTCGTTATCAACACTAGGAATGTGGAGTTAAATGTATTCAAATATTGACCATTAGATTTGGAATATTCCACCACCTTTAAAAGATTACTTGCAATGAAATCATAAAAACCACAAAAAAACTCAATTCGAAGCCCATCTAGATTTGGACTTTTATCTTTTTGGAAGATCTAAAGGGCACTGAGGAGTTCCTCTTTGGAGATTTCTTCCAGATTATGAATCTCAAGGAGAAACTAGTGACCCATAGAATAACATCTATGTTGGATCTGGTTTCATCATTGAATAGAGAGCTAAAGTAATGAACTCCTTCTTTTGTCAATTTAGTGAATTAAAAGGATCTGGTCCCATCTGAATTTTCAATGCCCCATATTCTGTTAATCGTCTTTCAATTATTTGTAGAGTGATGGAAAATTTTGTTTTTTTCATCTCCAACTTGTAGCAAAATAACTCATCTCTTTCTTCTCCATTCCTTTTCTATATTGAGCAAAATTTTCCTCCTTTTTGTTAGAAAAATAGGATCGCGGAGCAATAAATTGAAACAAATGTGGAAATAAAACACAGAAGATACACAATGCAATAGAGACACATATATACATGATTTACCTAGTGTGGGATACTTCCACTAGAGAAATTTCCAGGTTCTTCCTTTATTATTATCCAACAAATTAATGGATACAACCTACATCATACCCATTGTAACTTTCTCTTCTTTCTCTCACAGACTCCTCCCTCATAATACAATATTCACTTTCTCATACATCCGCAATACAATTCCCTCATACATAAAATAGGATTTCCTTCTAGGGTAAAAATCCCTAACATAACTTCTATCGTCAAATATGCGACCTTATAATGAATGGTCCAGATTGACTATGAAATTACAATATATTACAAGGAAATTTTTCCCAAAATTTCACTTTGGGGGCACTACCCCGGAATCTCCCTCGAAGGTGGGGCTCTAAAATTTCTCGTCGCCCCACTTTACCCCCCTGACAAGAGAAGTTGGGGGGGGGGGATCCCCCCCCTATCCCCAACACCCTCCCATCAGGTAATGGGGTCCAAACATGGATGAAACAAGACCTTTGAATTAGGAAGATAATCAGGCTCCACAATCAACACTTTTTTCCTCAAGAGTTTTGATTTCATATTTTGAAGGGTCTGATAAGTACCCATGCCCCTCACCTTGGTAATAGAGGAAAAAAGTTTCCTCAATATCCTCCAATAATATCACTTCCTTCTTTTTTTTTTCTTTAGACCATTTACTAGTTTCTTGCTTTTCCTTTTGATGTTATTTTGGAACTGAATAGGGGGTATTTTGGGATGTAAGGAATGAATGGTTTTCAACTTCCCTTTATGATCTCTAGAAAGGAGTCATCTTCCAACCAGGATGGGTTTCACTTGAAAGGTTTGGGGGGATTTTCCTAGAGGGGAGTGTTTGCACCCAATTCGTCACTTGGTGAGCAAATAAAGTGTGCTTACATGCCCAGTTGGGTCTTGCTGAGCATGACAGCTCTAGAGGAAAGAGTTAGAGAAAAAAAAACAAAACTATAAGCAAGAATTAAATTAAAACAAACTAAAACTATGAGCATATGAATAAAGAAATAACAAAGACAACAAGACCAATATCACCAATGTTTTTAGGCTGATCAAATGATGAAATCAAAGCACAATGAAGAAAGGGGACTATGAGTCCCTTCTTCCTCCAAAGGAAGGCTCTTGTGCCCTCACAAACTTTCTCTCCTTACAATAAGAAAATGAGAATGATGGTGAAAGAACTCCAAGCACATTCACTCAATGGAGAGGTGAATGGCTCAATGAAATGGTGCTAATGTGTTATTGCCAAGGAGCAAGTCCTTAAAACAATCTAAGCAGCATAACATTACATGAAATTCCTTGAGAAAATGATGTTTCTTCATGGCTTTTTATAGCATTGCATTGGGTGATTATGTAACTCCTTTGAGGTGTGAAAAGGGGCTCTTTAGGGCTTAATTAGGTCTTTGACCAACCTACCATGCGGATTCAACTCAGATTTGGGGGTCAAATCGGCTTGGGAGCTGATCCATAAGTGGTTGGGAGGCCGACCAATTCCATAAATGCGCCATTTAGCAGGTGCGTGGGTTTTTGCGCCAACAACCGCGCATCGTGCGCGCGTGCGCACATTGTACGTTCATGTTCCGCGCATATGTGCACGCACCCAACTTCTGTCAAGCACCCTTCAATTTTTGGTTAATTTGTATAGTTTTTGACCTTTTTGCAATGCTGTGAAATTAATTCAGTGCCATGAATGACTTCATTACTGTGTGATGATGTTGAGTTCTTGTCGCCATGTGCGGATGAAATTTCAGTGATAACAGATTCCCCCTAATGGATGAGGTTAGGAGCATACATATAGCCGAAATCCATCAATGTTTCTTCTACTGAGAATGGTGTTGTAAAAAAGAGCAAGAGTGGGACCGTGTAGAGAAATCCTTTGGAGAAGAAAGGAACCGGTAGAACCCGACCTTCCACAAGGTGTGTAACAATATACAACTATGTACAAACGAGGCGGGCATGCCCCATGCTCGTGTTATGTAACTCTGACAAAAGATGACGGAAGTGTTGGTGTAGATAACTGCAGTGCCCTCGGGGGCGGTAATAAAAAAGGCAAAAGACAATTATGCAAAGGAATATACTCTGAACAATAGGTAATGATCGCGGTAATAAGTAGCGACGATGATGTGGGCATTGATGGCCTTACCAGGTTCAAAGGTCTTCGACAAATGATAAAAAGAACTGCAATAGTCGCAAAGTAAGACCCACCATAACATGAGAAGGTGTTGGCATCGAATTTTATGGGGGCCAACGACAGCAGGGAGAAATGGTGTTTCACCCTGTGCCGTCCGAGATCTCTCATTAAATGGAGAATGAGAATCAAGATACTGTCGCCCTTTTGGAAAAAGTGTGCTGCTGTCGATAAAAGGGGAACGCGACTCCTAGAAGCAAAGGGATTCATAGAATCTACTGAGGTGAGGAAGTGGCAGAGGTACATAGACGAAGTCAAGAAGTGGGAAGACTCAAGACTGCCCTTGGTTGGAGGATGTATGAGATGAAAAAGTGGCCGCAACCGTGTAACAAGGGCGAGTGTCAGGGGGACGACAAGACCGGTGATAAGTTGTGCCAGAGGTGGGACAAGGTGAACAAATTCAGAGGGTAGAGGCAAGTGTCCTGTGAAGTACTCTGAAGATATGGACGATGCCGACAAGGGTAGATGAGAAGAAATGCGCCAACCAAGGGTGACATGGGTTGCGTGTGGCCAAAAAGGAAGCAAGTCGCCAACGGTGACGACAAAAGAAAATGTAATGATTGAAAATAAAGGCGTTTGTACAATAAATAATGAATAATTTGGGAAAAATGTACAAATACAGAAACGGGTGCCCCAGTGTGAAATGAGTGCCCCAGGGAGGGAAGAAATTTCTTGGAAAACAGATGAAGGGTGGGGGCCCCATTGGTGAGTTTCTGTATGAGGTAGGTGAAATGAAGATAGGTTCGCAGATGGGCAAATTGATGGTGGATG
>SNQJ01S0128291.1:26191-43704 GCA_010110895.2 Picea sitchensis
GAGAGAAGGGTAAAGATGCAAAGGCATCTCATCCAACAAGTTAAGTTGGAAAATTATGGAGAGAAGATGCAACAGAGCATACTATAGGAGGAAAACCATCCAGTGGACCAGCTGGACAAAGAAATAGAGGAGATAAAGTGATTGTTGTTGTAAGAAACACAAGAAGCAGTCATCAAAGAAGGATGTAACAAAAGAGGACCTACAGGAGAAACATGGAAGAAGAGGCAGTAAGAAAAAGGAAAAAATGGACAAATCCAATTTCATGTTTGGGACACTGGAGGATCTCAACAACATAACAGAGGGATCCATGAGAAGGAGCTCATGATTTTCCAAGAAGAGCAGTATGATGTAGCAGCATCGTCAACAAGCACACGTAGAGACACAACTCAGCTCCCTAGTGTGCCTTTGAATCATTTCAGAATCTTAAACGTTGTCGTTTTCCTGCAAATTATTTTCTTTACTAATTGAAAACTGAAGAAGATAAAAAGTCTTGGGAGACAATGATCTAGGAGTTTCACTCCTAGAATTTAATGTAACGTAACTTAATTAAATGTAATTTTTTTCTCCGATAAGATAAATAGTCAGGGGGGAACCCTCAGAACCCTCTTGTATAAGTAGATGCATTGTATGCCCGAATGAGGTTGTTGGAGGAGTATTGTTACTGAATAGGAGGTAGCTACAAGTTAGTTAGAAGTACTCAGAGGAGGAAATAGGAGATAGAATAGTCCTTTGAGGGAGCTTGAGAGATATGGGACTCCGTTACAGTCCATCCTACACATATTGTAATCAAACATTCATCTTAATATAAAGAAAGCAATTTTTCTTGCATATGAACTTTTTGTGTGTTTATGTGCATCTGATGAATGTTATCTTTGTGTGTTTATGTATTTTGTAGATGCATGATAGGTTTCATATGTAGTAGAAAGATATAATTTTTTTATCTTTGTTGATTTCAAAATATCATTCTGGGTTCTTTAGGCTATGCAAGGAGTGCACAACAAAACATCGGAGGTTCTGTAGCCACAACATGGAGTGTGCATATGAAATTTGTGGAGTCTAAAAATAACGTTTTAGGAGGGTGCACCAGAGTGATAACAAATCAGGGAAAACCTTAAGGTTGTTGAAACCTTAGAGGAGAAATTATGTAGAGAAAGAAAAGAGAGACAAAATCACTGAGAACTCTATAGATCTATGCCAAGTGGGCATCGAGTAGGTGCAAGTGTGCACAAAGATAAATCTCTGTCATGTTCAAAGATAAGAGTATAAGAGGAAGGTACTCACAGATTTGTTGAACACTCTTTAAAGATCTGCAAGTGTGCATTGATAAAAAAATTCTGAGAAGGCCCAAGAATCCCTTTGAGGAGTAAAGGGACTAAAACTTAGAACTTGAGTAAGAAAAATCTCAAGCGAGACAATGCAAGGAGTGCTCGCAGAAGTGAACTTGTTCCAAGATTCACAAGCTCAGGAGGAGTAGTGCAAGTTTGCATGCAGAGTGAAAGTGTGCACCAGAGTCAATGACAATGTTCATTGTCAAAGCTTAGGAGGAAAAGTGGAGTCGATACCCCTACAACCGGTTTCGCAGGAGAAGGTTCAAAGACCAAAACCTTTGAAAACCTAGAAAATTTCCCAAGTCCGGGAGAACAAAGAAGCTCAATAGGAGGAGTGACAACAATTGTTATATCATATGTAGGAAGAGGTATGGAATGTCATATTAGGTTCCAGGACAAAGGAGAAAGACGTGAGAAGGAGAACATATTACATCCATTGGATTTGACCGCAAGGGATCGACATCCGTCAGATATAGGTAAAGTGCACAAGTTTTAAGTCATTTGAGAGTGCAAAAGAGAGTGGAATCATCGAAGACTCAAAGAAGATATTGGTCATTGGTTGTTAGGAGGGTACGTGACATATAAATATCATCCCTCGGGCTGAGATCAACTCACAGGATCATTCTCTATGCCCTTGAGCCGAAGCAACTCCTTCAGATTCCCTGCTGGAATTTCTTTTCAAATCGATCCACAGGTCCTTTTTGGAGGCTCCCCTATGCAAACAACACTAGGCGCGGGCTCCTATCTCCCTAAGTGACCACAACGCTATGACCAAGGGCCTATCCCAAAGTCAGTTGTCGAAATATTGAGATCTCGCGAGTTCACGAGTCGAAGCATTCGACTCCTCCTTCTCAATCTTGCGATACCCGAAATGGCGATACGGGTATGACCCCTCTTTTTTCAACCCCTTCCACATGCAACTGTCGGCAAGGCTAAGCGCTACCTCCTTTCGCTACTGATGACTTAGTGAGTCGAAGGGTTGACCTCTTGTTTTCTCCTGTCACAATCTCCCGAGACGTGATAAGTCAATGTCGTGTTGACTCCTCCTTTCCTGCAGCGTGGGTCCACCTGTCAATCACATAGGCCCCACCTTATGGCCCTTCCATGTGTCCACAAGAACCTACGCTCTTGGCACTTCTCGAATTCTACATTCGAAAGTGACCCCTCTCAACCTCTGAACCCTTGAATTCATGATAGGCGATGGGGTCCCTGATCCAACGGTTGTCTCCGCTCCTCACGATTTCGCTACTTCGCGACTTAGAGCACCCAATTCTTCAGCTCTCACCCTGCAAACCTACAAGTTCATGAGATCCCTAGATATATTCCACCTGTCCTTCTCAGATGGATGGTCCCAATATTCTCGCGACTTCGCCACTCATGAAGTCGAAGGACTTCCCTTTCTGACCTCCGATGCCTGAATCTCCGATATGGGTGATCTCACGACACCTATCCTCCTCCGAATGGACCGCTCAGATTCTTTCATGAATTCAGGATTTGTGACCCCATGTAACACAATCTTATCAACTCGAAACCCTGGTAGCCAAAATACCGATGGTTCCCCTGATCTCTGCCATGTGTCTCAACGAACGGATGGCCCAGATCAATTTCGGGACTTCTCTAGGTGTGAAGTCAAGATGCTCACCTTCGTGAGTCCTGATGCCGGAATCTCTGAAAGGGATGATTCCATGACATGCGTCCTCGTGCAGACAAATAGCTCAGATCTATTTCAACTTTTCACGATTTCGGAGGTCGAGTGCCCGGACTCTCGTCCTCTAGACTCTCGAACTTCTAAACGTCGATATCTCGATACAACCTCTTCGGGACTTCTCCTTTCTCTGCTCTTCACGTGAGGTTTAAACCTCGTGCATCTTCTTTCAGATCTAATGGCTGACGGTTGTTCGCTCGAGATCTAACGGTTCAGATCATTTCTCCTGTGTGCTCCTCCTACACTGCCTCCTGGGCGTGGAAACCTTCAACAGTCTAGATCTTTTCGGATCATCCAACGGCAGCTATTGCTCCTCCCCAGCTTTGGCACTTTTGTTCCAACACTTGGAAGAATTCCAAATTTTCAAAGGCCTCGACCTTTGTTTATTTTCTCTGTGAGCTTCACCACTTTGAATCCTCACTTGCGCGTATGAAACACTACTGCTCTTGAGCTTAGCTTCTAAATCCTTGAAGGATTCTAACTTATGTGCTCCTGCATAGTCTTCGCACACACAAAGGTGCTATCCCTTCTGAGCATCTCTAAGACTCAGACCTCTAAGGAAAATAATTCCTTCTTCCTTTCTCCTGCAGATGGAGAATTTGGATGCCCTCCTAGCTATCCCCTGCTCAAGCAACCTCTTGTTGAGTGGTTCAGGGTGTTCGACAACCCTGCGAAGATCCTTTAGTGGACTCTTCTTCAATCACATAACTCAACAGAGTTCCATTCTTCTTTGTGTCTATATCCACACTGTCTCAATGCCCTTCTGGCAGAGTGTCAAGAATCCTCAGATGATTCTGACTTCTTAAGAACTCACAACAAATTTCTTCTTCTATGAACTTCTTGCATTGGCTCATTTCCCACTTGGTTAGCTTCACAGAACTCCTTAGATATTCTATCTTCTTCTGAACTCACAACAAAGTTCTTCCTTTGAATTGTTGATTTTAGCTACAGTGCCCTCCTGGAACGTCTTTGTCTAACTCCGCAGAGTTCAGAAGTGCATCTATGCATTGGTATTCAGAGACCGCAGTACTCTGTCACGCCCTCCTGGCATGAAACCAAAAAGAACCTCTCAAGGCTGAAATCAAAACAACTCCTTGCAAATTCCTAGCATAGATCTACATCATAAATTGAACACACATAGACATTCATTCAACACAGGAAATATGCAGGAAAAACTGTTGTTTGTATTAAATGGCAAATGCCTGTTTTTACAAGGTGTTCCTGAGCATGAACTGTATCAAATTCCTTGCTCCTTATCTTCTCTCACAACTCTCCTATTCTTCTGCTCTCTATTCCTAGACTCTCTAATACGAGATGAAATTACAATGAAATATATTTTTCATGAGGGGGCTCTTTGAGCTCTTCCCTCCAATCTACCTACCCTATTAAATTACATTGAATGGGTTGTCTAGTCTACAAATCGGATTTAGATCTTAGCTTTAAAAACATTAAAGGCCTACCTACTCTAATTCATGTGCAAAGGCACGGCTCCATGGCTCAACAGCCTAAACATTAAATTACATTCAAATTCAAAATGGAAGACGAGGATTGCGCTTCTCTTCAACTTTGAATGCACGCACTGACATGGCTGGATGGATGGATGGCTGACATGGACAGATGATCCTACATAATACTCCTTAGCTGCAAAATTCATGAGCTTCCATCCTCAACTTTGGAAATCCTCCTGGATCCCAAATAAATTTATGGAGCTGTTCATCTGCTCCATCTCCCTGTTGTTGTTGCTGCTGCGTTGTTGCTTCTGCTTCTTCTTCTTCTTCTCTACTAAAATTCTCCTCACTGGCAGTCTTTGCTAACCTGATCATCAGATCCCTGATCTCATCGATCACTTCGTCCATATGCTCCAGTGGCTGGCTCTACTCATGCAGTCTCCTCAATTGCAAAACTTTTCTGCAAATGGGTATATCATCATGATCTCCCATGCTTTTTTCATCTTCATCATATTCTTCTTCTGCGGCCTTAACTTGCCACCCGACTACAGAGTTCATCTTTGCAGTTTTCTCTTGACTAGCCTGCTGTTCAGTAACCTTCTCTGACAACTCAATTTCTGCCAGTTCTCCTGCTGGCTCTGGATTGTTCAACCAATCCTCCAGCATCTCCAGCTCCATCTCCGATGGAGTGATCAATCTGCCTACCTGCTCTTCAGCTTCTTTTGCTTCCAGCTTCAGTGTTGCAGCTTCCTGGCTGAAAGTATCGAGCCATTCCTCGGAATTATCATCCCCTTTTTCTTCTTGGACGGCCTCAGATATCTGCTCCAATTCTTCTCTAACAATCTCAACTAGTTGTCCTGCTTCTGTTGTTACTGCATCTGCAACATAGATTTTTTCCTCCCCTAGGCTATGTGGTAGGAATACCTCAATTCCCCCAATCATTTGAAGATTCTCCTGATATTCCTCTTCTGTCAGCTGCATCTGCTGATCCAAACTCACCTCTGAGTTTATGAGACTCTCAAATAATCTCATCTGCTCATCCCTGCCCACCTGGAAAATTGGGATTTTCCTGCTACCCTCCTGCCAGTCTATGGAATCAACTGATCCCATCTTTGTTCCCTTGCCCACCTGGAAAATTGGAAACTTTCCGTTGTCCTCTTGGCAGTCTATGAGATCCCGCAACGATCTCGATCCATTTCCCACCTGGCAATATGAAATTCCCTAGTTGTCCCCATGACATTCTGTGACATCCTCAATTGTTCTCAACTCTTTGCCCACCTGGCAATTGGGAATTTCCTCTCTTCCCTCCTGGTAGTGCTTGAGATCTTCATTTGATCCCATTTCATCCTCAACATCAATAAGATTTCTCCCAGTCTCTGATTTACATATCTGAACCCTTTTCTCTAGTCTATTGTGGTTTTCAGCAGGCCTCAACCACCATTTTAACAGCTTACACTGTCTTTTAGCCATCTCACTATCTATTTGCTTTGCTGGAAAATCTGTTGTTATCACTCTGAAACCTTGAGTGTTTCCAGCCTCTTCCATCGTCCTCCTGACTATCTATGGACTATTTCCTACCTATAAACAATCCTATACAGAGTCTCTAACACTTTGTCTTCCTTTTCCTTCTCCCTCTACTTGAAATATACAAACATAGTTCAGGCTCTGATACCACACTGACGCAGACCTATCGGCCCTTAGGCCGAGATCCACTCATAGGATCGTTCTCTATTCCCTTGAGCCGAAGTGGCTCCTTCGAATTCCCTACTGGAATTTCTTTTCAAATCGATCCATAGGTCCTTTTTGGAGGCTCCCCTGTGCAAACAGCACTAGGCACAAGCTCCTATCTCCCTGAGCGACCACAATGCTATGACCAAGGGCCTATCCCAAAGTTGCTTGTCAGAATCTCACAATCTCGCAAGTTCGCGAGTCAAAGCATTCAACTCCTCCTTCTCAATCTTGCAATACCCGAAATGGCGATACGGGTATGGCTCCTCTTTTTTCATCCCCTTCCACGCGCGACTGCTGGCTAGGATAAGTGCTAGCTCCTTTTTCTACTCGCGACTTCACGAGTCGAAGGGTTGAACTCTTTTGTTCTCCTGTCATGATCTCCCGAGATGTGATAAGTCAACGCCATGTTGGCTCCTCCTTTCCTACGGCATGGGTCCACCTGTCAATCACATGGAACCCACCTTATGGCCCTGCCACGTGTCCACATGAACCTCGGCTTTCGGCACTTTGCGACTTCTGCAGTCAAAAGTGACCCCTCTCAACCTCTGAACCCCTGAATGCACGATAGGCAATGGGGTACCTGATCCAACGATCTTCCCTTTACCTGGATCCAACGGTTGTCTCCGCTCATCGTAATTTTGCTACTTCGGGACTTAGAGCACCCAATTCTTGGTCTCTCACCCTGTGGACCTCTGAGTTCACAAGATCCATACATCTCTGCCACCTGTCCTCCTCATATGGACGGTCCCAATATTCTCGCGACTTCACCACTCATGAAGTTGAAGGACTTCCCTTTCTGACCTTCGATGCCCAAATCCCTGATATGGGTGATCTCGCGACACCTGTCCTCCTCCGAATGGACCACTCAGATTCTTTCACAAATTTGGGACTTGTGACCCCCTGTGACACAATCTTATCAACTCGAAACCCTAGTAGCCAAAATACCGATGGGTTCCCTGATCTCTGCCACGTGTCTCAACGAACAAATGGACCAGATCAATTTCGAGACTTCGCTAGGTGTGAAGTCAAGATGCTCACCTCCGTGAGTCCCGATGCCTGAATCTCCGAAATGGAAGATTCTGTGACACACATCCTCCCATAGACGAACGAATCAGAACTATTTCTCCTTTTCGCGATTTTGGAGGTCGAGTGCTCGGACTCCCGAACTTCTGAATGCCGATATCTCGATACAACCTCTTCGAGACTTTGCCTTTCACTACTCTTCGCGTGAGGTTTAAACCTCATGCGTCTTCTATCAAGTCTAACGGTTGACGGTTGTTCACTCTAGATCTGACGGTTCAGATCATTTCTCCTATGCGCTCCTCCTACACTGCCTCCTGGACATGGAAACCTTCAATGGTCTAGATAATTTTGGATCATCCGACGACAACTATTTCTCCTCCCGAGATTTGGCGCTTTTCTTCCAACACTTGGAAGAATTCCAAATGTTCAAAGGCCTCGACCTTTGTTTTTTTCTCTGCGAGCTTCACTACTTTGAATCCTCGCTTGTGCATACGAAACACTACTCCTCCTGATCTTAGCTTCTGAATCCTTGAAGGATTATGACTTCTACACTCCTACAGAGTCTTTTCACACACAAAGGTGCTATCCCTTCTAAGCATCTCTAAGACTTAGACCTCTAAGGAAAATAATTCCTTCTTCCTTTCTCCTGCAGATGGAGAATTTGGATGCCCTCCTGGCTATCCCCTACTCAAGCAACCTCTTGCTGAGTGGTTCAGGGTGTTTGAAAACCCTAGGAATATCCTTCAGTGGAATCTCTTCAATCACAAAACTCAATAGAGTTCCCTTCTTATCTGTGTCTATCTGCACACTGTCTCAATGCCCTTCTGGCAGAGTGTCAAGAATCCTCAAATGATTCTGACTTCTTAAGAACTCACATCAGAGTTCTTCTTCTCTGCACTCCTTGAACTGGCTCAATGCCCACTTGGCAGAGCTTCACAAAACTCCTCAGAGCTTCTATCTTCTTATGAACTCATAGTAGAGGTCTTCCTCTGAATTGTTGATTTCATCTACTATGCCCTCCTAGCACGTCTTTGTCTGACTCCACAGAGTTCAGAAGTGCATATATGCACTCGTATTCAGAGACCGCAGTACTTTGTCATGCCCTCTTGGCATGAAACCACAAAGAACCTCTCAAGCATGAAATCAAAACAACTCCCTGCAAATTCCTAGCATACATCTACATCATAAATTGAACACACACAAACATTCATTCAACACATGAAATATGCAGGAAAAACTATTGTTTGTATTAAATGGAAAATGCCTGTTTTTACAAGGTGTTCCTGAGCATGAACTATATCAAAGTCTATGATCCTTCTCTTCTCTCAAAACTCTCCTATTCTTCTGGTCTCTACTTGCAGACTCTCTACTACGAGATACAATTACAATGAAAGATGATTTTCATGAGGGGGCTCTTTGAGCTCTTCCCTCCAATCTACCTACCCTATTCATTTACATTGAATGGGTTGTCTAGTCTGTAAATCAGATCTAGATCTCATCCTTACAAACATTAAAGGCCTACCTACTCTAATTCCTGTGCAAAGGCACGGCTCCACGGCTTAACATCCTAAACATTAAATTACATTCAAATTCAAAATGGAAGACGAGGGTTGCGCTTCTCTTCAGCTTTGAATGCACGTGCTGGCATGGATTGCTGGCTGGCTGGCTGACGTGGAGAGATGCTCCTGCATCAGTACATATTAATATATATAAGTCTTTGGGTGAAAGAACTCCGGGAGGAACGCGTGTGTAGGAGTTGAAACTCTTGAACCCCTAAGAGCCAAAGTGAATCTGGACCATCCGATCTAGAGGGACGCGTTGTGAAAATCCGTAGTCTTCGGGTGAAAGCACTCCAAGAGGAACGAGTGTGTAGTAGTTTGAAAATCTTAAAACCCAAAGAGATGAGATAAATTTGGACCGTCAGATTCAGAAGGACACATGTCGACAAATCATAAGCTCTAGGAGGAAGAGAACGTGGAGTGTTGAAACTTCCGAAGTCTGAATAGTTAAAGTAGATGGGAGCCATCGATCTGCAGGAGGACACATGTCTTTAGATCGTGGAATACGGGTAAAATGCTCTGGTAGAAATAGAGAATAGAGAAGTTGAGACTTCCAAAGGCTGAAGTCTCGAAGTGGGCTAGAGTCATCAATTTGAGGAGGAAAGGTGGCAGGATATCTTCCATTTCGGAGAAAGTCACTCCAGAAGAAAGGGATGTGTTGAACAAGAACTCCCAAAGGCCAGAAAGTCGAAGTTCATCTGAGCCATCTTTTTTCTAGGGCCAGGTGTCAGCAGATATTTCACTTCGAAAGATAGCCATTTTATAGGAAGAAAGAGTTGAGAGTTTAAACTCTCAAAGCCCAAAGGGAGAAATCAATCAAGACTGTTGATTTGAAAGAGACACACATCGATAGATCTTGGAGATATTGGAGAGCGGGCTCCGGAGAGGAATAAGGGAAGGAGGCAGATCTTAGTCATTGATCATGAGACACCAGCAAGGTTAGAATATTGATGGTAGTGCTTGATTGTGGGGACATAAAGTTCTCGGATTTTAAAAATCCTAGCACATGCCACAATCAAAACCATGATATTGCTAAAGGGACATGTGGTAGTTGATAGTGAATTGCGGGAAGAAAATAAGTGTAGTCTCAAACCACTTTTGGATGGTCCACAATCACTTGTTTACATGAGGTCATAGCCCAAGGTCATATGAAGGAGAGGAACTAGCGAGGGGAGCTAGCATCTGTTATATAATTCTTCAAAGGGACCAAGACAAAGCCCACAGGTTTTCCAGAACCTGCATTTTGAAGGAAAGGGGACCTGTGTAGATTGATTGGGATCTAATAAAGGCCCGAAGAGTTAATATGACTCCTTGATTTGAATAATCCTAGATCGAGAGGTCTTGCATCCTCGAGGGGAGAAGGGGGGTCTGCATCAACTAGGGTGATATCCAAAGCCTATTGTAACATACCCAAGCCCATACGTACATTTGTAAGGTATGGGGTGTTAAATACTCTCTTCTTTTAGAAAAAATGAATATTCTCCATCATAATTCCATCCTCTTTTGATGATCAAGATATTTCTATGGTTGGTAATTTCACTTATAACTGAGCTCTGGAATGAAATCTATGACCTCCCAAAGTTCTTGGGTTTACATAGACAACATCTCTCTAACTGTCATGTGGAATCCACATAATGTTTTGTTTTCCATGCCAATTGACATGGAAACACCTAGGTCATGATGTTGCACTAGCCTAGCCTACCATGGTGGAACCCAACTCAACTCATCATCCTATTATTAATGGGCATTTATCATCCTAATGGTTTCCTAGCCTCCTTTTGGTATTCACTTATTTGCGGGTGATGGTCCTACATGCTCATGGTCTATATCCATACTTTTCATGAACCCTCCACCAATACTTAACTTATTTTTCATTCACAAACTCACAAACTTGTGGACTCACATATGCATAACTTTGTACCTCCCCTTCATAAGTCCATCCGATAAGTATCAACACTTAATCACTTTTCCACCTATGAAGACTCACAGACGTACAATTCTATACCTCCCCTTCATAAGTCCGTATGAGAAGTCTAAACACCTAACCATTTTTCCATCTACGTGGGCTCGTGGACATACAATTATGTACCTACCCTCCACAAGTCTGTCCAAGAAGTCTCAACACTTAGATTATTTGGTGATTTTTTCAGGTTCACAGGTTGGTGGACTCACAGACTTGCAAACTCATCTGAGTCCCTTCCTCTCTTCTAACACTCAACACTTAGATTATTTTGTGAGTTTTTTGGGTTCAAAGGTTGGCGGACTCGTGGACCAATTTATTTCACCTTTCCAACCCTTAATATGGATAGGGACACATTGCTTATTACCTTGACTAAATTAGGGAATCCACGTGGATTCCTCATACACGTAGGCTCTTTTAGTTAAATTGACATCAAAATAATGTTAGAATGATGTCATCCCTCTTCTCTTCAACGTCCAAGGTATTCCACATCGATCAACAAATGACATCACATCCCAAATGCACTACGATCAATGGTCAAGATCTTTCAAACATTTTTTCTGACGTCCAAGGATAATATGAAGGTCTAATACATAGTTCACCCAATGGTGTGAACTATGTCCCACCAGTCAATTGCATGTTTCCATTCACAGGATGAAACCTATCAACTTCAGGACATGTTGGCGTTCTAGGTCAACATGGTACATCATATTGATGTCACCTCTCCCTCAAATATTTCTTAAACAAGACCACAACGATCTATGACTGAGGTTAATTCTGGGTTAATCCTTGATTAATGGCCCATATTAACTTGGTTACATTGTCTACATGCATGGTAACCTACATCGATAAAGGGTTTGGATCTATTCGGTTTGTCAATCCAACGATCGTGATTCGTTCGAGATCAAAACATGTTTTTTCTTATGATTCAGAAGTTAGACAATTCAAGGATTTTTCTTTGGTCTCTCTCCCTTATCCACAACAATCAAAATCCTATCATCCAACACTCGAATGAGGGCTTGAGGTCCCGCGACCCCATAAATTAAGTTCATGGGAACAATAAATTAAGTTCATTTTTTTTTTTTTTATCTCAGAACATTACAATACTCTTGTATTTAGTTCTATAGGGAATGCACCATTCTTACCATCCTACTATCACTCAAATGTTGTATTTTTCCAGTATAATAATCATCATTACTATAAATCAAGTATGTATATTTATAACGCAAGTACATGCATTCAATCATGCATTTCAATTCAGTTACATAGAGTTTATGAAATACTTATCTAGTTGCAAGTTTCAACCAACCAACTGACTATGGGTATTTTCCTTTCTACCCAATAGTAGGATAAGATGCATTCACTCTTATCATTCTGGCCACCCCTATTCCAAGCCATGATACCACTAGGGAATCTCTCTCAGGTTCTTAGCAATATTTCAAGGTTACTCTCCTTCACTCTACTCTTCGTATATATTTTCTCTTACACCCACCTAGCCCAGGCCTCTTTGAGGTTTATCATAATCCTCTCCAGAATCAATCTCATAGCCCTCTTATCTTAGATCGGGTTTCATGTCTTATATCCTCTAGATCGAAACCCTTCTATGGGTTCTTCGATCATTCTATGGAGGGCATCCATGCATTCCTTTCAGCGTCTCCCTTCCTCAGAGGTCTAACCCTCCTCCAATTCTCTCCCTATGCATATCCTAGTTGCATGCATGAATTAGGAATGTTCTTGACATGTCCTTCTATTTCGTTTGTCAGAAGGAAACTCATGGGTCAATCTTGGGGGGTCGTGGTGATATTTCATACTGCCATCTAACTGATCGCTTCTTGTCCCTTCTAATATCCCTCCATACTTCCATTCATTTGGGTCATTGGTTGTTCAATTACCAACCTCCCTCATTAGTTTACTTTATTTTGATTCAAATTGGGGCTAAGGGAAGTAATATGAATAAGTCTCGAGGTCCTCTAGTTTATTAGGGCCTCCTCTCATTCCACTAGTGATATCATGGTTTGTAATTTAAGGCTTCACCCCATAGTTAGTTTTGGAATTTACAATTAAATATAAATACATTTACAATATTCACACATCATTGCATGGAAATCACTAATCATGATTTATTACATGTATTCATGGTTTACATAGGGAGTGTTACAATCCCACCCTCCCGTTCAAAGGAACATCGTGCATTCTTGGTGTTCTTTATTTTTCAGCAATGCCTTCCATGCCTTCTTATTTCATCTATCCCGACAATTTTATTCCTCTTCTTGATATGGTCCTTACTCGGACTTTTGGAATTTATCACATTACTACGAAAATTTCAAAAAACAAGCATGTCAATTCATCATTCCATGCATAAAAATTTTATTCATTTTCATAACTCAAGAGGGAATTTACAATCAACATAATACATATTTGTTTAGTTTATGGATTGGCATCATGGTTGTCTGATTAACTTGGCTCATTGTTTTCTTTGACATACCCATTGTGTGCATGATCAAAATCAACATATTACAAAAACTATTCAAGTCTCCTTTTCCTTGCGATCACTAACCCTCTATTCATAGGCTCATGCAACCCCTTATTTTCTATACAGTCTCTCAGATGGTCCTTCTTGCATGCCAAATATTTCTCGCAAAATAAGATTTTCAGAGACTACGGTGATTCTTACAGTTGAGGTTTCCGTCATGCTTGTTTTTTCCAAAGCATCACTTAGACCCATGTCACCATGACATATCATTCTATGTGAATCATGGCTTATGACAAGGTTCTCATTTCATTACAATATCCCTTTTCCATGTTTTTCATCTTTGACAACCATAATCTATCCTCCTTGGATATATTTTATTTTCACCTCACCTTTATCACATGCATACAAAAATTCGTGAGATGTTATCATCAATTTTAATCAGATTTCTTTCAAATTTGTCACCCACATATTTCAAATTTCACATTTTCATTTTCAGATCTATTCCACATAGGAACCAAATCCCACAAGAATGAGATTTTTTCTCATGGTAGTTTGTCTCTTTCATAACCAATGAACATTGGTCTTCATTATGGGCTTACAACATAACCATGTCCAATGCCTTTCTTCCTGCAATTTCCTCTTCAATCAACCAACAAATTGTTAGTTCTTATGCACATTATATTTTCATTTCACACATTTAGTGGTTCAAAAACAATCATAGATCTATGCATACTAACAATCATTTACTCAAAAATGAAATACTATTCCTTACACATGCATTACTTTAGCATGACAAACATTTCAAAATGCAATCAAATATCAAAATGAATCTAATCAATGTGACAATATCCATGTTCACATTAACACACAAGGAACTCTTGCATTAATTTTAATATTATTACCTTTCATATTAGGCAATTTCCCTTGGTTGGTTGGAACTCATCCACCCCTTTAACACATGTTTCCTTATGCACATTTATTTTTATAGCAGAACTATGTTTTCCTACTTCAATTGATCACAACCTCAAATTGGCACACATGAATCTAAATTTTTCACATGAATGCATTCAAGCATTATTTCTTCATTGGTAACTAGGGTGCCAACATCCATGGTAACTCAATATCTCTCTTTACTATGCTACAACTTTGATAGAGTATTGGAAGGTCCTCCTTCCATAATGGGTAGTACATTACCTGCACTCTCATGAAAACATGCATTTCCTTAATGAATTACATCATTATGATACCTTATAGCACTTTGGTTCCCAATAACTCCTTGATTGGGAAATGTATTTGTGACATATATTTGTTCATGTATTTTTCCAAGGATTTCAATAATCCTCGGCTATCATAGGTTCACAACTCCATCATGTAGGTTATTCTTCCAGAATCATACCCTACATGGGTATCAATGTCATACAAAATCCATTCAAATCACATGCATACCATCAAAGAATAGACTATTTTAGAAAGGATTATTACCCAAATCCCTTTTACCTCTCATGTCACATGGGTACAAAATATTTATACATGTTCTGGCTGACAACACCTTCTCTGATATTACCTCTTCAGTGGTGTTTCCTGGAGACTTCTAAATCCCTTTCATCATCTCCTTTTCATCATCATCCTTGTTGCATTCACATATGTCTGAGGATCTTCACTATTGGTAGTTGTCCTTTCATAACAGTTCCAATCTTTTCTACACTTGGCATACGTCACCACATTCACATTTTCCATTAGTTGTCATGTTAAATCAAATGCATGTACCATAACATTTATTTCAGTAAAACATTTTCGTATATGCCTTAGCATATCTGTGTGCACTCCATCACCTTGTCCCCAATGTTTTCATGAGTGCAACCACAATTAAATTTCAGTTGCAGCTCTCAGCATTCTCATGCCAAAATATTTACATTCATCAGCATGTTAGTTTCTCATCCCAGAGAAACATCATAGACAACAAGAAATGAGTTAAGGGATTATCCCGTTAGGAAACTTTCATCATAGATGAATTAATTTCAAGGGGTCATTTCCTTAACACACTATAGCTTAATCAAGCTCATTCATTTAAGCACATTAAGTATTGTGTCTTTCAGTTACTAGTTGTACTTATTGTCACAATTGTCCTTTTTAAGAATAAAATGTTGTCTTGTTATTCAGAGTTTCATAGTGACAGAAGTATTAATCACTTTCTCCTTCTTTTCTTTTATGGTTTATCCCTCTTGGGATCTACTTGTTCTATCTCTTGATCAATCTTAGTCATGTTCACCTTGACCTTCTTGGATAATTCAACATGCTACATCAACAAGTTTMTTGTTCATAATGAATCATGAACTTGTATATTCTACACATTTCCCACCTAGAAAATAGATTGGTCCTCATTCATCTGCATGTCTTGGTACTCATGCATRATATTTTAAAATGTAATCCAGGATTCTTATATAAATAGGTTTTGTAGCCCGTTGTTCAATTCTCATCATTCATTAAGGTTATCACTTTGTTCTCCTGGCATAGTTATTTACATAGTTCCTCCAAAAAACCTCTTCAACATCCAACTCTCTTGTTGCATATCCAAACGGTCTGGTATGACCTTAATTTTTAAGTTAGCCTCATCTTTATCATCTCATATTCTTACTTAATTTTCCACAAGGAATTATCAAAATGCATCTTTATTATGCATTTATATTGTGCACTCACACATGCACGTTTATTCCATCAATTTTCATTCAATGCACTTTAATCACATTCCTTAGCATGCAATGTGGGTGTCCACCATAGGAACACTTTACTTTTTCATTTCCTTATATATTGGAAATTAATTGGTTCATGATTTTTCATGACCATTCATATGCAGCCCTTAAAACCATAATCATGTTTCCTTTTATATTGGAAACAAAGCATCCCTATTCATTTAACTTTTCATCAATGTATACTAGCTTTTCCCGAGGAAAATGGAACACATCCCCCTCAAGTTATTGTTTCAGCAAGACAAATCAGACCCTTCCATGATAGGGTCATCCATGCATCCATGGAATTATTTATATCTATCAAGTACAAATGTTTCCTCACATTACACTTATTTCGACAGTCATATCATACCTTTAATCATGTATATGTACATTTTCATATATGTAGGTGCATCACTTGCACCTTTTTACCCCATTCATTCCTATTTATTGGTTCTTATTATCATTCTTATTTAAAAATAATTTACAACCATCCTTGTGGATAGTCTCAGAAACCTATTTATTTCTTCCTTCATATTAGGAAACCTTATAATGTGTTCCATTCATGCACTCAAGAATTCATTTATATCTATGGATGTTGAGAATGGAAGATCACTATTGCACCTTTTTCCATGTCATTCTTATACATGGGCATTTAAATATTCCATATCCTTCCTATGAAAGATATTACAACCATTCTTATGACAAGCCTCATAGGAATACTCAACACCATGTCTCCCTCTCTGTTGATATTTTATAGCCATCCACATGATGTTCACATGGAGAGTCTCAAAGACATATTCGTATCTAGGTTTCCCTTTTCGTATGACAAAACCTAACAAGATAACACTCTTGTATTGTTAAGCCCTAATATTGGGTCACTATCCCTTAATTGGGGCATATTATATTCATAATGTTATTTTATTTATGTCGGCTTTAGGCCATTAGTTGTAATTATACCTCCTAGTTTCCTATATATACCAAAGAGACATTTTCGTTTTGAATCATCTTGTACTTGAACATTTAAGTGGGGTAAAAGGAGGTTTCCCCCTTGAAGATTCTTATTATTTGAAATTATCTCTTTTTCAAGGCGTTGAGTACTTTTTCTGAGGTTTTTCTATGATATATTGATATTTGGTTCTGAACATATGGTATCAGAGCTCAAGGTCTTGGGGTTTTGCTGCTACATCTGAGCCACCTTGGTATTTTCTCTATAAATGTTTTTCTACAATGTTTCAGAAGGAACGACTTGGAGGATATTTAGTATATGGATCAAGGTACGTTGGGTTCAAAATTCATCTCCTGAGGCCATATACTTTCGGAGATACAGCCTGTACAAGATAGGGTTCTGGAATCATCCCGAAATGAGTCATTGCAGACGTTTCGCTATAAAAACGTTTCTGTAACGTTTCAGTCCCTAAAATCAAAAGGATATTTACATAAATTAGTAAGGTATCTTTGGTAAAAAGTTCATCTTATGGGTCATCTTAAATTTGTAAATACGCCTTGTGTAAGATAGGTTATCTAACTAGTCCTATTGACTAGTCTCAAGAAGGTGTT